>JAHZNE010002746.1:0-15624 GCA_027744055.1 Callyntrura sp. NNG-2020 | reverse complement strand
GTTACCTTCCAGCATGCGAAAGTAGCCGAGTTGCTGAAGGGTTGGGATGAAACGTGAGAAGACAAATGGAGTGTAGCAAGTTACCTTTCGCATCATAAGTTTAACTCCAAAAATTATTCATGTAATTACAGATCTATATATCTTGTTGTAATCTTACCAAAATTAAAATGAGATTCGAGATACTTTATATCATTCCTGTTGATATAAGCTAATCATTCCTGCCTAACATTATATACCTCCACTTGAAAAAAAAGTTTTTAATTTGATTTATTGTACTGGAACCTATCATGTTTGTACAAACAGAATTTATTTTCCTATGACTGACACGGGGATGCTCAAAATAATTCCGTGTCCCAGGAAATTTTTAGTCGGTATTTTTTAAAATAATATTTTAGTGAAAAATTGAAGCAAAAATGGAAAATCCGCACCACAGCACGGAATAGAGGTGTTTCCGTCTTACTGCTCTCTGCAAATGTTTAAATGTTTAATGCACTTCATCTGACACCTAATTATACGTACGTGCCAATGCCTGTAAATTTTAATAATGAGTCATACTTAATATAATGGCCACTCTCATTACAGTAGTAAGTTAATGTAAAGTTGTCGTGTAGAGAAGAGCACTAATGAGTTTTATGACGAATTTTAAAGTTTGTAGCATAATAGGATGACAACGCCGATATAGGAGGGAACGCACGCTCTACAGATTCCGTTGACGCCTTTCTCTTTCATCCAAAATATCATTAGACGATGGTCATGCGTCGTTTCCTGATTTTTAGTTAGTTCATTAAAACCGCAGTATATAAGAAACCTTGTTTCATTAACGAAAATAAAATTGTCACGTTAAATTGACTGAATTTCTCGTTCTTCAACTTGTAAAACAAGGGCAACGCAACATCATGCAACCTTTCGGAACATTTTGGGTTTGCGTGACGTGTGTATTAGTTGGTGTAATAAGTACTACAGTATCAGGAGCTCGGATTAATTTTTTCGACAAGAACGTCAAATCCGGTAAATAACATAACTAATTACTTTTGTCACAATTTTAATTTTTACATTGGGAAACAGTCAAAGTATTTTAATCACATTTTTTTCTAGTTTACACCACGGATAGCTCTCCAAACTGCACAAATCTCCCTATAAATCAGTCCCCTTTGACAAATGCAACCTTTGTGCAGACCCAAAAATGCCTGATGGTGTACACCGGTCCCGACTGTAGCAGCTACAGTCGTAGAGTCACCCTGACTAAGAAGCCCATGCGCATCATTATTGGAAAACTGGGGAAAATTTTGTCTTCTCGAGGGGTAGCCTCCTTCCATGAATGCAATACCACAGAAGGGGGGTCTGTACTCAATGTGGAGATTTACGAGAAAGAGTCCCTGGAAGGGGAAATTGTGCAGCGCTACCAGAACGTAACAGGGTGCATTAACCTTCCCGAGACGTTGGCTGATAAAAGGATGTCTGTGAATAATCACGGACACCGCGTGGCAGTTTACACGGAGAAGGACTGTAAGCCCAGAGGCAAGATCGTGGCAGCAGGCAGAAATACGGATAGTGACAAACTGAGCGAGTTTGACGAGTACACGGGAAATTTTACTTTGGTTCCGATTTCGTTGAATGTCAAATCCATCAGTGATGGTTCGGTAGGAAGTTACGGAGTCTAAAGTAGTGAAAAATTATTGGTCCATTATTTCGAATCACATGGTTTTGAATGAAAATGATTTTATTCAAGGTTAATTATAATGAAATTGAAACATGAAGCCAAAATTGATTTCCTGTAAATTGTCTTTGTGAAACTACAAATGGTTATCTTCAAACGACTCTGTAATCTGCCTCCGCACAAAGTTCTTCCACTTGATCACTCGGTCGAAAAACGGACCACTGCATATTTAAAGTTCTCCCTCTTAACCACTCTTCCATTAAGGCTCCTCCCGAGATAGCGTATGCTTCGCCTCCTTGAAGTGGCCCATTCGCAATGCCCTCCACCACGTTAATAATCTCTCCCGTCGAGGTATCTTTAACGGTGACGCGAATTTGCAGGGCGTCTACCGATTCCTTGGGAATAAAGGAAATCTCTCCTTGTCCATACACCCCCGCGGGGACTTCATACAAATCCTCAGATGTGACATTACTACAGGATTCATACCGCCATTCCAATAATGTTCCTTGACCTCCTACAAAAACAAGCAAGAATCTCCTCTTTAGTTACAAGGTCAAGGCCACTGCTTGATAACCTTGGGCATGCAAAGTTTAGAAAGTAAATTTGAATATACCGCATTGTCGGGCTCCATTCACCGGGCAAAGGGGAATCGTCGATTCATTTTGCTTCGGAGAAATTTGGAAAGTTACTGACGTTGAATTGTCTGACTGAGGTCTCACCAAACTTGGGGTCGTCACCACAAATATGACACTTACTCCCACCAAAAGCGTCAGTAAACTTGTCTCCATTGCTACTTATAAAATATAATCCTCCAAATTTATGGTACTTTTATATCATGGAAATAACTTGGTAGGAATGACGCAGAGCAATCCACTATGCACAACTCCAAAGAAAAATTATTGCAGCCTCCAGCACCTCCAAAATGGGACTACTCCTCACCCGCTTCAATGTGGTTTCATTTTCCTCCAAAAAGGGCGTTCATACCATGAAGTGAATAAGAACTTATTATTAAGTATACTGCGTTTCCGCATTTGATATCAGTAAACCTGCATCATTCCGTGTGCTATTGCAAAAGACGGGAAGACTATAGGAGTATTTATGTCTGTTGCGAGTTGGGTGGATTCCCTGCCTGGACGGGTGGTTAATGATTAAGAAGGCTGATTACTGGAAGCATTTACCATTCATTTATGTTGAATTGGAATGGAGCAATGGCGCAAATTAACGAAATTCAACGCTTGGACGTTTACATTTAAATTTGGTAATATCTGTACTTACAACAAGTAAGTACATTGTTAGTACGACATATTGGATTACCAATGTAATAGGAAATTATTGAACCAGGCCAACAGCAAGCAAGTATTAGTGGTGACCTTGAAAGAGCTCGTTCGCAAAAACAATGTAGTAGGTAAGAATGAGTAAAGCAGACGACGCATTGTATAGGTAGAACGTTGTGCATACAAAGCTAGAATGATGCTTATGTACACCTTGTTTCTGCCTGAGTAGTCATCAGTGTAATATAAAAACGTAGCTGTAGCTTTCATATTCACAACAATTATCTTTCACTGTGAACTCCTTTTTACCAGCATTGCTATGTGCAGCGTTTTGTTTGAGAGAACATGTCAACCGTGACCTATTGTTTCCTTGTGCAAGCAATTCAAACAATTCGTTTGTAAAGAATACGTAAATTGTCATTGAGTGCACATGCTACTTCCACATGTCATTTCCATTTCCCGGGATGCAGGTTTTAAAATCTTATTCGACTTCGTTTGATAGGTGTCTCCAGGAACGGGGACAAGGTGGAGGAAATAATTAAAGGTAGTAGTAATAAGTGATCCGATTGTTAGAATACAATTTATATACTTTGTTCATTTTAATTACATAATTGAAGGTTACAACTGAAAGTTGCCATAAATAAAATTTATTTTCATTCAGAGCTGTCGGAACAATGGTGTTTACAGTTGTTAATGAAAGGTCAATGTTGGAGGGATTTGTTCCCCGTACCCCCATTTCCGACAATAGTGCAATTTGTTTCGTCCAAACTGGTGTGCTCAGTAAAACAGCTGGTTTCAACATACCTCATAATCTACTTCTACACAAAGTTCGAGAACGTTATCGGTTGGTCGGAAAATGGTCCACCGTCTGGTAAGAGTTTTCCCCCTGGAACGAGCCCCTTTGATGGAACCTGCGGCTATCGTGTATTCCTTTCCTCCGACAACAGCACTGTGCTTTACCACAGCTTCGTTCGACCACAGGATATCTTTATAGTTGGAGGATTCCCTGACCGTGATGCGAGTAGCTAATGATTTTGCAGATTGTCTCGGGATAAACGTAACTTCTCCCCGACCATACGTCTCCGCCGGAACTTTGCACAGTCCCGGTTTGGAATCATCGCAGGAGGTGTACCGCCATTCTAGGAATGTTCCTTGACCTCCTACAAAGGTAAAAAAAATTAGAAATATTTTCATCGCTACCAATTGTAACTGATTGACTGATTGTAGCGTATTTTGTAATACCGCATTGTCGAGCTCCATTCACCCTGCCTAAAGAACTATTGTACTTCGGAGTAATTTTAATGTCTGTCGTCACTTCAATATCATTTTGGCTTGGATAAGCCGTAATTAAACTAGTGGCAACGAGAATCGTGGCGCTGACTCCGAACATCAGCTTTTCTACACTTTTGCCCATCTTGAATGGAATATTTCTGCGAGTTGCTTCTTCAGCCTGGCGTACTCCTGGAGGAATGGATAACTACAACTAACTGCTGTGGAGAGTTGTGGATCAGCGGGGCTTTTTAAATGACTTGCTCAAGGCCATCTTTGGCTAGAACGTAAATTCTCCACTTATCCACAACTTCTCCACAATTATTTACAAAGGGTTAAGTTTTAATCGGGGAGCAGTCGCGGATGAAATTCTTTACTCAGTTTATCTGCAAAGATCTAAATATTGGAGATGGACAGAGGCCGTAAAGTAGTGGGTGGATGCAAAACCTTCAAGTTGTTGAACCAGAAACCAATTCGTTTCTTCAGAATTAGCAGTGATACAAGAGCAAATTGCACCTCGCCACTTAACTATGCTGAGGGACACGTAGTACTACCATATAGGAATAACATACCTATTAGTGAATTTAAAAAATGAAACTCTTTTGAGGGGTTACTACCTTGCAAAGACGTGGAACCCTTTCGTAGTTATGTTGGTTGATCATTAAACTGTTAATGGATAATTTAGATCATATCGCTTGCTGCTCCATTATTTTATAGCAATCTAATCAATAGTGTGCGCTGAACCTTGAGCATATGGCGCTTATTGCAAAATACGATATGTACATAATGCGCTTTATTCTGAGTGGGGCGGCGCCTCGTCCGCAATGTGCCATAGGAGCACTTGTACTTTTTTGATCCACTCTGAGGAGAGATATATTCTGGTTTGCCTTTCGTAAACACTCCCCTTCGGTGATACTACTTATTGGAACTTGAAATGTAGCATAGTCTTTGCATGTGTTTAATAACTAGTAAGTTTGTGTTACTTCCTCCCTGCTTCATTTTATGAAACAATGGCAACTGTTTTACAGGTTTCTGCAAAATACACGTATTTAAAATGCATTTTTATATATCGTATTTTGTGTTTGGAGGCTACAACGAATTCAGAATACATTTGTACTTTGTGTATTAAGACAATGAATTTAAAATGCAGATGCAGTTTCAAAACACGTTTAAAAATTCAAATAATAATATTTTACTATTATTCGTCGTTATAATAATCGTTATTTCCTGAAATGCCCATTTTGTATGAAAATGTAAAAATCAAGCTCATTTTCCATTTTCTTTCTATATATTATTAAAATTATTGAAGTGAAATTTTTTACACAAGTATTAATAATTTTTATTAACAAAATAAATATTTAATATTCACACAGTTGGATAAAGCATGCATAAGTTCCAATATAAAGCACAGCTACACACAAAACATTTTGAAATAAAAATGCAGTTATTAAAATGTAGTGCTTGGTATCGTCATTTGGATGGAAATTCTGAAAACTTATTTTAGAATACATTTGTATTTATTTTGATGTTTTTTGTGCTGCTTATGTTCAACTAATGTATTTCGTACAAGCGTTTTGTGCAAATTAGTGTCTCCCAAAACAGCTCATCTTAAAATACCTGGTAATCTACCTCTACACAAAGTTCGAGTACATTATCATTTGGTCGGAAAAGGGTCCACCGTATAGTTAGCGTTTTCCCCCGTGAACGTGCTCCATTTACGGACCCTGCAGATATTGTGTACTCCTTTCCTCCAGCAACAGCACTCTGCTTTACCACAGCTTCAGTCAACCCAACCAGCTCTTTATAATTGGAGGATTCTCTGACAGTAATGCGACTTGTTAGGGAATTTGCAGATTGTCTCGGGATGAAAGAAACATATCCCCGCCCAAACGTCTCCGCCGGTACTTGACACAATCCCGGTTTGGAATCATCACAGGAGGTATACCGCCATTCTAGGAATGTTCCTTGACCTCCTACAAAAATAATATATGTGTAGAAATAGATTATTCGCTAAAAATAAAGCTATTTAACAGCATAACTCTTAATTACCACACTGGCGAGCTCCATTCACCCTTCCAAAAGAACTATTATACCTCGGAGTAATTTCAAAGTCTGCGGTCACTTCAAAGTCGTACTGTCTTGGGTTAGACCACCCCTGAGCTAAACAACTTGTAGTGACAACCAGGATCGTGGCGCTTACTCCCACGATAAACGTGGCTACACTTTTACCCATGCTGTGAATTGAAGGTTCTTCTTTCAGTCAAACCTGCTGGATGAATGGAATACTACAACTGTTACAAAGAATTGTTGATCAGTCGTCCTTTTTAAATTTCATGGTGAAGGTCATAGCTGCCTGTGGTTCGTAACATAAATCATACACACTTGAGAAGGGCGTGAAGCTTAAGAATAATAACTTACAAATGCTTGTTTATTCATTGGGATGTAGTGTATATTTTTTTAGTCAAGTTATCTACGAGATCTAGATATTTGAAAGGCTAAAACATAATTAAACGTTGTTGAACCACAAAGCAATTAATATTCTTTGAGAATTATTAATGAAAAATATCGCCGCGCCTGTTAATTGGTCGTACGGACGAAACAGCAGGTAGCAGTTTAGCTTAAACTCTAATTGACTAACAGCTCTGATATGCATGTACTCAGCCACTTCTCCGAACTTGCGCTTTGAACGTTTTTTTAAAACTAAACGGGAAGAACTAAAATTTAATACGTTTACTAAGCGCAAGCACTACTTTACAGGATTGAAATTTTCAGCATCGTTCACCTTACGTTACATGGCTGTAAGAACTGGGAGGGTGTATTCCCCCAGGTTTTTAAAAATTGAACTTTAGAGGACATAGAAAGGCATTAATTATATTACAGGATGTAAATGTTCCCCTCGTTCTCACTAACGAGTGTATCCGGCAAAAGTATGGTTCTTATAGTGTTGCTTTGTACGAGCATATTTATAAATGTATTTTACAAGTGGTATTTAGTCGTCAATGTTTGAGCACACGACAAAATCTTTATATTAATACCATAAGCTCGAGAGGAGGATTCCACCCGGAATTTAAAAAACGCATGGATGTGAGTGATACGTAATTTTAAAGGTCCTTGTAAGGAGAGTAAAGGAACACTTTTTTATTTTTCAAATACAGCTATATGGGGTACGAAGAATAAAGTTTCCTCCATTTACTTTGCAGGTATTTTGTGCTGTTGACACTCATTGTTTGTTCTACCGTTTTAATAATACAGTCATGTATATACTATAAATTTATATGAGAATGCATATTTTTAATGCGTGCACACATCAATGTGTGTTTGGATATGTAATATTTGATATGTGATAAAATTCTGAAGATGGAATCTCGGGACGTGACTGTTAGGGGAGTTATAAACGGCCTACCGACGCAGGCCAGAAAGACGCTAGCTAGAATATTTTTACCTAGAATTATTCTGTAGCTAGATTTATCGTAGCTAGAAAACTTTACGTCGTTGGATATTTGCAACAATTTAAAAAGAACGACGCTACCACGCGGTTCTAAAAATTTTTGTTTCTAAAAGTTGTGTTGCTTTTCGCCATAAAAGATCGAGCTAAAGCAGTTTATAAATAAAATAGCTCTAGATAAAATATTTTCTAGGTATTAAATATTCGATCTATAATTCTCTAGGTAAAAAAATCTAACTAAAATTTTCTAGCCACAAAAACCTCTAACCAAAAAGTTTACTAGCCTCAATATTCTACCTAAAAGTCAATCTAACTAAAATTTTCTAGCCAGCGTCAGAGAGCCGTTATAAACACTTCGATTTGTACTTCGAAACAACCCTGGTTTTACACTATCTGTAAAATGGCTTCGGCATTTAAAAAGTCTGAAAAACTACTAAAACATAATGCTGACGTTTATGATATATTTCGTGATCACTGAGGTGAAGTATGAAAATGCTTCTCAAAATTAATTTAATGTAGACAATGAGGAGTGTGAGTGGCGGAGCCCCCATATAAATATTAAAGAATACATGGTATCCTAGTTATACTTTTATGATGTAAAATTCTCTTGCGCTTCACAAAAGCTATTTATAAAGTAAACGTCAGGGGCGTGGGGGCGCAGCCCCCACATAAACAGATATTAAATACGTATTAACAGTTATGATATGCAGTTATGTAGTGTTAACGTCAATACTTAATAGCTTTATGCTTTCAATTAATATCTGTAATGTAAAAGTACATATTATACGATGCACAAACAACAAGAAACAATTTATTCTGTTTGACATGAAATTTAGGATATAAAAGTTGAAACTGACGGGTAAAGACTACTAGATCGTCGGCATGTTGCTGACGCGGACTACTAGTAATAAATAATGAATACAAAAGACGTTAAATAAAACAATATCAATGTGTTTTGTTAAAGAAGCTGGCGTTAAGTTTCAATTACACATGTTTACATGTGTGTAAAACGCCCATGACCGGTGTAATCCACCTTGGTGAGAAACTACGGAGAGCTTATCATATCAGACGAACGAACAGACAAATATACTAATTGCATAAACCAAAAAAGTTGGTTACTCGGTGACATTCCAACTCACCTCCTCCCAACTCTCGCCATACCTGACCGTGCGGTGTGAATTTTAATAGGTAATATTCTGTTGACCTCACGTACCTAATTGCAAAGTTTCAGCGAAATTCATTCATTTACTCAACAGTTGTGATTCCATACAGATAGACGACGGACAGACCGACAAACATGATGATTGCATAAACCAAATCATAATTAAAATGTTTTACGCAGTTAGTTATACCATTTTATATTTAAATTTTTTTTTGAAAATTTGGGTACTCGCGGACCTTCCAATCCCCCTAACTCCCGCCATCCCTGACCGTCCGGTCTGAATTTCAATAGGGAATATACTATTGACCTAATATACCTGTATGCAAAATTTCAGCGGAATCCGTCAATTCCCCGAAGAGTTATCGTGATTACAGACAGACAGACGGACAAACATACTGATCGTATAAACTACATCAGCATTAAAATGCTCTCTGTAATTAATAATTGCAAAGGTATGTATCACAGTTAGGGTTTCACATCGACAATTTAACGTTTACTTCCCCACACAATTTTGAGCGGAAGCTCATTTTGCTATAAATATTAAGACATTGCGAGCTAGTGGTGTCCAATATGACCAATTTAAACATATTCCCCCATTTCTATTGATGTTTAGTGCCGTAGAAACAAAAGCCGTAATCACGTGTAATAAATAGTACGCTTGTGCTGCCATGCCGAACCATTACTGCGTGCGTGTGTATATGTATATTCAGCAGTTGCATTGATTGTAAAACTAAAGCGAATTCTATCACCGCATTCGGCATCAAATAATGTGAACACGAGGCGAAGATGGGGACCGCTGGTCAAGCCGCGCCGTATCCAACGGGACTCGTTGTATTGGGCAATATCCGTTTAAATGACATTTTAATTTTAAATATTCTTCCGTAAAATGTTGCGTGATAATGATTACGCTTGCAATGTTTTAATTTAACTTTTTGTTTTTGAGGTCCGCGTAACTATGACATATTTTTGTCTAGTTTGGTTCAAGGTTGCCGTGGTTTTCCCTGTTGTGACTGGGAATGTCGTGCACCTTTCGAGTGATTTTTGCACCTTTTTATACTAATAGTTACTTACGTGCTACACCCATCAACATTAAAGTTGACAGGCTTTGAGATTTTTATGAAAATCAACATGAAATAGTGATACGTCCTCTCGCTTTTAATTTAATTGCCTGTTTTTGTCGGCACTTTTATAAAATGTGCAATAAAGTAGCAACAACTACTCATTGAACATTCTGTGACTATTCTGTCCGTCCGTTCGTCCATGCACTAGAATAATAGTGTTTTCAGGGTCTAAACACGTTTAATTCTAACCTTAAGTATCTTCTAACGGGATATGTGGCATATCGTTTGATAGCATAAATCATAGCTGGCAACATCTTTTCATTCTAGAAATAACAAGACATGTAAAATGACATATATAACTTCTGTGCAATTCTTATCTGACCCCACTTGTCCTACCCTGACGGGCAATCTGGCAAGAAGCCCGTCTCAATTGGAGTTAAAATATGGCAGCAGTAATGAAAACAGTATTTCATCTATGTTGATATCTGAAAGTCACATGAGTCGGTCTCAAATTTTGCAAGACGTTAAAGATGCATATGAGAAGTCTCCATACCAAATCTCTGCTCAATCAGAGTTAACGTGTCGAAGGTATTGTTAAAATACTGTATCCGTCGCTCTGAGGCGCTTAATACGGTGGTTTATGTCACTTTACATGAAAACCATTGTCAATACAAGGCATCTGTGGAAAACGCCGTCTCAATCAGAGTTAAAGCAGAGTTATATATATTTTAAAATACTTTGATGACTAATTATATATATACTTATCCTTATTATTATTATTTTTATTTATACCTCTGTTCTTCGGAACTTGACTTTTCGTGAAAACAATATGTTTGTAACATGTTACTGAAGTTGGTCAATAAATTTGCACTCAATCAACGTGTTGCAGCACTGATTTAAACAATCTTTGATCTTTCGTGACCTCTGGAGGCCACACGAGTCAACCAATCGATGTCAAACTTTGGAGAACATTATGGTGCTGTATAAGGTACCTGTGTTACCAAATTCGTGGTCGGCTAGATTGCAAAAAGCGGTAGTCAATCTAAACTCTATGTCATAGTAGGGGAAGTTGTAAGTTGCCATTCTGACCTACTGGTGGTCGGTTAGATTGACAACTGACAAGTTCCCCTACTTTGACGCAGTGGTTAATTTGACTACTACTTTTTTAAGCCATGCAAATCTGGCAACCAAAAATGTTTAGCATGCAAACATGGCAACCGAAAAAATGGTAGGTGCAAAACATGCTACTCAAAAAGTTGTTACATTCACGTTTGGCAACACTAACTTAGTTCGTAAAAATGTTTAGTTTTAAAGACATCTGTAAAATCTATATCTTTCAAAAATATTTTTGTAATTTTGCAATTTAAAAGAAGCAAGTTGCAAAATTTGATATACTTCATTAGTTTATACTGTACTAATAGGAGAAATGACTAATGGCTTTAAAATAGTCCTATGATCATCTCCGTAGTAACTTGGATTAAAAAGAACTTTGATGAATGAATTGAATATGGGTAGTATTCATTTCATTATTTCAATCAAATTTCGCATTAGGTTGCAACAAAATCTGATTTAAAAATCAGAAAAAGATTACCTCCAAAGTATCAGCAATAAACAGTACATTTTAATATGAACTTTGTCATCATGTACTTTGTTTATACATCGTATATGGGTTATGCTGTGCTGAATGAATTAGTAGTATCCAGGAATTTATAAGCTGAGATTACTTGTCAAATTTTCTATATTGATGCTTTCAACTTTTTAGCGCATATTTTAAGTGTAAATTTGTCACATTTGACTTAAGATCATTTGAATTCACTGTTGGACTTCAAGAAATTATTTAGGATTGCCTCATTTGCGGACTGTTTTTTTGATTTGTCTAACTTGCATGGAAGCTTTTTTATTGCCACTGTTGCATGGTGCCACTTTTGCACCAACTCTTTTTTTGGTTGCCACATTTGCATGGCTTAAAAAGCGGTAGTCAATCTAACCTCTATTTCATAATACGGGAAGTTGTAAGTTGCCATTCTGACCTACTATCACCAAATTTCAGCCCATTTAAACATGTTATAAAATTTTACTCCTCCCGTTACCCCCGGGGGGTGACCCTCGAGTCCATATTTAAACTTAATCTGAGGACCTGTTCATGTAGTCGATTGATAAAACCAGAAGTTTGAATCCAATGTAGTTGCAGAGATATTTTGTTGATACACAGATACACAGACATACAGACAGGAAACATGTTAATCGCATTAACTTCTGTTATGCATTGAAATGCACATAAGTTAACTAGACCAGATTGCATGCTGCTACTTTTCCTTACATTCGGGTACTCATGTTTTACTAGTAAATTAATTAAAACCAGGAAGTACGTTTGTTGATGGTCAGCACCCCTTTAGGTAGACTGCAACTGTCACCCTATATTACAGTTATAATTGATTTTGGGTGCTCCAGATCACTACATAACTATTCGTGTCGATTGTACATTTTATGGTACATGTTGTGTAAGTACGTTTGAAATACGTTTGACATTGCACCCCATTAATTATTATGCGACCCTGGACCCCGTTGAAATGAAATTTAACATTCGTCATAAGAGAGATTTGGCGTATCGATATCGTCATACGGGACTTTTGACTTTGCGTAAATATTGCTCTTGTTGGATATCGATAAACTCCATTTGATTCAGTATTTTTTCACCGTCAGTATTATAAACCACTCACTTTTTGCCGTATCCCAATTGAGTTTCTAACATCGATATTGGGGTTACCACAAACAGTTTTTAAAATAACATTAACAACATGACACACACTCTCACGAGGAACTCCTTTATCGTTTCAAAATATAAAAATGTCAAGTGGGCCTTATTTTTGGGGGTATATCTCACCAGCTTGACATGTAGGACCAACTGTCTGGAAAATTACGACTTCATCATCGGTATCAAAAATTTAAGTTTATCAACCGGTGACCCCATCATACGAACATCATCATGCTGGACATATTTTCGCTATTACCTTCATTTTCCGTACATTTTTCTAGCTGGCGGAGGCACTGGTGGTCTGGCATTGGCTCGAAGACTGAGTGAAAGTGGAAAGCACTCCGTGCTGGTCCTAGAATGTGGAAACGTACCCAAAGATGGAATGGATGTACCCGCGTATGTTGGACGGTTCATCCGAGATCCGGAGGTTACTTTTCAGCACAAATCCGTCCCGCAAAAAAATGCGGGACTATGGGTGGATAGTAATGGCGTATGTAACGACAAACAGCCCATTTATTGATACCACAGCTATTGAAACTGTTTCTAATGTTTTGTATTTTCCCACCTCACCTGTTTCAGGTGATGACGATTCCGGTGGGACGGATGCTTAGTGGAACCAGTAATTTAAACTTGATGTGGTTCAATCGGGGAAACCCCCGGGATTACGACAATTGGGGCAACTTGACCCAAGACAGTAGTTGGAATTATGCGAACATGCTAAAATATTTTAAGCGCACGGAAACGTACGCGGGGGACTTCCCAGTGACTGGTAATAGAAAATGGGATAAAGGAAAAAAAAACAGTTTTTAGTCGAAAACGTAGTAATACGACGGTGATTACAGACCAACATGGCACAGATGGTCCCATTCTGGTAACCCGTCCCAAGTATGCCCCCGGCCTGAGAACTTGGCTAGAAGCTGGTAGGTACCTGGGTTATCCGACTGCCGATGCCAACGGTCCCCAGCAGGTAAGCTTCACCCCCGTGGAATTTTCAAAGCGTCACGGACGACGAGTAAGCGCCTTCGTGGGGTACATCCAACCTATCTTGGGGTTCAGACCGAATCTGCGGATCATCTTGAACACGAACGTGACACAAATTGTACGTAGTTTGTGACGTAATTTGCTAATCTAACCTAATTCAAAAAAATGTCGGCATTTCTTATTTTGGAAATGCAGATTTTTAAGGGTAACAACGCGATTGGGGTAAAATTTGAATCAAAGTCCCCCGTTTTGAGCGGCATCAGCGACAACACTTTGTACGCCAACAGAGAGGTTATCGTTAGCGCAGGGACGTATGGCTCTCCACAAATTCTGCAACGCTCGGGTATCGGACCTGGAGACGTGTTACGCGCTGCAAATATCCCGGTCATCAAAGAGCTTCCGGTAGGAAAGAACTACCAGAATCACGTGGCTTCTTCCATTTACCTCGCTATTAACGATCGAAACTCCATCATGGATGAGGACAGGGATCTGACCCCGGAAGCTTGGGAATATTTCAATAGGTTTGGGGATGGCCCCTATTCCAACACGTGTGGGGCAACTGGGCAAGCCTTCTTGGTGACGTCGGTGGCCGCCTCGGAAGGGGAGTCTGACTGGCCGGACTTACAACTGTTCATGTCCCATTCTGTCCAAGGTTATCCCTCCATTACGGAGCTGGGATTTCCAAGTAATTACACGTTACGACCGTGGGAGGCGCCTGTGCTGTTGTCATCGTTTATGAATCGCCCTAAGAGCAGAGGAAGTATCCAGATAAATCCAACGGATCCTATGGGACCCCCAATACTGACTGTGGGTTACCTCTCAGATCCGAAGGATGTGGAAAAGCTTCTGGAGGGTAGGAGTCCCACTATTATTAGAGCCACGGTGGTAGGAACCGGGGCGGGGAAGGGGAACATGACTCCCCAGGTCATGTCGTAATAAATAATTGTATATTTTATGGCAGGTCTGAAAATTTTGGTAAAACTGGCAGAGGAGACACCAGCATACGGGAAACTAGGAGCCCGTATGCAAAACCCAGATTTGCCCGCGTGTCGGAGTATGTTGTACCGGTCGGATGAATACTGGAGGTGTTACATTCGTTACACTTCTGCCGTGGGAAACCATGCGGCGGGAACTTGCCGCATGGGTCGGGGTGCGGATGACCATGATGCGGTGGTAGATACTAGATTAAGGTAGCAAATAAACAGTGAAGATGTTTTCAACTCGGTTCGCAGGTGGCATATATTGATGGTTATTTTTTGTTAGGGTGATTGGTGTCACCGGTTTGCGCGTAGTGGATGCTTCAATTATGCCCACGGTAACCAACACAAACCTCCAGCCGGCAGTGTACAGCATTGCAGAGAAAGCAGCCGAAATGATTCTCCAAGACCTCAATTCCTTTTAAGGGGTTTCAAAAGTTTCGTGGGGTTACATTAAAGTTAGAATCTACGAAAAGAACTAGCTGATTCAACCCCAAAGTGCTATTTTTATATCACAATTATCATGATTTTAACTGGAAATTAAAGAAATTTTCTCTTGAAGATAACATTAAAAATTTAACATCTTCCGACGACCGGATCACGATACATAGGTGATGATGGATGAATGTCACCTTGAACGCTTTTTTGGTTATGTGGCAGTGTAAAAGCATAAAAAAAGCTGGGTTAATCAAGGTTACATAAAAATATTTTGTTGGCCGCAAAATAAAGGTTTCACTCAAAGCAAAAGGAATTTGTTCAATATATATTTTAGCCGTGTAGTGATACCGTTAGCTGGTCAACGTCATGGGCACTAAATACAACACACATTAACGTACATGTTTTGCACACAGTCGTTTTTTAATGTCAGGTTGCGCCCATTCTATGGATCGGATGCTGAAGCCCTTTTTGCATAAAAAGATCCTGTTTTTTTGGCGCATTTCGGTACGTTTGTCCTCACGTTGGGGTGCATGATGCTATTGACGAACATGTATTGCATTATCAGAGTTGTTTCCTGTTACCTGAGCACCAATTCCGTTCAATCCATC
>JAHZNE010002745.1:0-13770 GCA_027744055.1 Callyntrura sp. NNG-2020 | reverse complement strand
CATGTTTTGTGAAAACACCTATATATTATATTCACAAACACCAGAGTTATAGGCTTTTTTAAGTTTCTAAATTATGTAAACATGTATTAAATAAGCGCGTTTGGCTAGGGAACGCCATTAATTAGGGCTAAACTAAACCTGTAATACAGCGGCCAAAATTAAAAATTTTGAAAATTTCAAAATTGGCCCATAACTCGGGTCAAAATCAATATTTTCAAAAAACAAAAATTTAACACAAGGAGAATCCTTTTTAGAACTCACATGCCAAGTGTCAGCAAATTTCGCGAAGTTTTACTTTAAAAACCGGGGGTCCCAATGATATCGTTCGTAAAAGTTAAACCGTCTTATTTAACCGTCATGTTATTTTTTCGACGATTTTATTTATGCAACCTATAGCTTATTTTCATCGAGGAACACGATTCCGAGGTCAGTTCTTACTTTTAAGAGGGGTCTGTCAACACGTTTCACATAAAGCTGTGGAGTTGCTAAAAGGCAGTTTTATAGAATCTTTGGACTGTTTACTGTTTTACCGGTGATACCTGGGTACAGTAACACAACGAGGAGTATTTTTTTAATCGGAGTTTAAAAAATTCAGTTCAGTGTATTTGTATATGCACAAAAGGCAGAAAGTGGAAACACCCGCCAAACTCTTAAACCGGCAACTGTACCGACGTTTATAAAACCAATGGTAAAAATATTTGTTCCGGTTACTCCTCATCATCACTGTATTTGATTGATGGTTAAGTTAAATTTAAAAGTGTCAAGTTACGTAAGCATTCCGAAGTACAACGTATGTCAAAATAAATTGATACTCTTAAATTCTTTTGCAATTTGCAGCAATAGCAAATATATAAATGGCATGTGTGACGCCAAGAAACTCATGTACGGATACCATGAACCGTTCTGTCCACCTTCTCTGATGCATGTAAAACGAAATTGCAATGTTCACCACTGACAAGGTAAGAACTTAACAATCATTTTCAATTAAATGTTTACAAAGTTCAAAGTTTTAAAACAATTTAAACTACGGATTTTATGTATATTACACTTTGCTCAAGATCGCCCAAACTCACAGGGCCAGAGGGAGTTTTTTATTGACACTCCATATATTTTCTCTCGGGCTACACGGGCTTCCCCTTTGCCGGGTTAAGCTGAAGTGATAGATTTGAACGGTCTAGGCAAACGGTCTAGATTGGCCGTCTGTGTACACCTAGATCGTTCACATCAATCACTTCAGCTTAACCCGTCAAAGGGGAAGCCCGTGTAACTGATTCGTGCATTTTCAAAACTGATTAATTACACGGTAGCCTGAAAAAAAGAATGGATTGACTATTTGTTTGTACACGTTCGAAATCCCAGTAAACAGTTCTAATCTTCCCACATCTGTTGCACTAAAGGGAAGAACAAAGCTGAAAGTCAAAAAATTCAGTAACTGAAAACCCCGAACACACAGCTGACAGATACAAAGTGCATAAGGGAATGTGGAAATAGTATGTCCATACATCAAAGGCGCCCATATATACCTAAAAGAACATGTCATGGTAGTGATAGGTCCAATCTCATACACAGTTATGTAAGGTCATTGGCCTTTGAAATCAATGACCGCTTCCATACATTTTACATGGAAACGGACGCAGCAGCATTGCTGAGCGTGAGTACCACATAACATGAATGATTTGTTGTTATTATATGGAGTTATGCAAACAACTAAACCAGGGAAATTTTGAATCTCTGAAAACTCCAAAACCTCGAAAGTGATTTTCTTTGTGAACGTAATTCTTTGTTTACATGCATACATATAGGGTGTCCGCCGCCCCTTTAACTTGTCAAATGTAGTTCTGAGTGACAAGGAATCATAAAGTGGAGCAAATATTTTTAAATAATTGTGAATAGAATGTACACTGACATTGGAGGAGGCTTATTGGTTACTGTTTGGTGTGAAATTATATTGTAACGTTAGTGTTACCAATGTTATTCATTGGTCATTTGTAAAACAATGTTTGGTGATATTGTTAGTGTGTGTTTTGTGTACACTGATTCTGCATTTTCAATTTTGCAGATTGATCAGTGCTGCTTTCCAACAGTATGTTATTCACTGTTTCCATTGTCTTTAACCCTCACAGTTAATAGCTCCGAGTTAACGTGAACTTTGTTATTTGCAAGGGCATTTGTTTGTTACATGTTATGAGGTGGGACGTTGGACGTTGAAAGAAGTCATATTTAATAACTATCACAATTGTAACATGTACAGTTACAAGAGGTAGTTAATGTTTTCAATAATGTGTTTGCATGTGTCCGTGTATGTGTGACAGTCAAATCTATCACACTGTGGTCACGACAATTCACGATCTCCCTACGAACATCAGCCCCGCAAGTCATGTCAATAGTTTGAAAAATTCATGACAAGGGTGAAATTTTCAACCAGAATGGGTATTCCTGCAGCTTCCAACTCTAGGCATCGTCAAACAACGAATATTTTACCTGACTGTATTATTTGAAAGGAAATTAGAGAACACAGTAAGTGTCCACTTTGTGTATTGTTTCACTGTAGCGGTGGTGGTTTATCATTTGATCGTGATCGTTAGTCGTATTAAACATAAGCTACTAGCTTATATTTTGGAATAAGAGAATTGAGATATTGAAAATAGGGAGTAGAGTAATCGATATGTAACTCACTGGTTAGCCCCCATAAGCTGCTGAATTATTGGATTTTTAGCTAACTTTTTTTGTCATAGCTACAATACGATAGAGAGTGGGCGATATTCTACTATACCATATGTCCATGTGGTGGTCCATTGTTTTGCCAACCGTCTCCGTGCGGCCCTTGTTGCCGAAATTTTCCTCCGCCTCTATTATTCATATACCCAGGAGGACCTCTGGGACCAGGTCCTCTCATATTACCTTGCCCCATAAAACCACCTCGCCCCCCACGAAATCGTGGCGGCTGCATTCCGCGGTGGGCAAACCCGTTGTCAAATGGCCCCCCGCGTCCACCACCTCTTCCTCTATAATAATTCAGAGACTTTCATGTAATAAACTAGGTGGTATACGTGTACTCTGCGAATAAAATATTAGAATTTATACCTCCATCCTCCACGGTTGCCACGCCACGGTCCCCCTGCGCCACCTCCTCCTCCACCACCACCACCGCCGCCGCTGCTATCGTTATTGAAGTCTCCAAAGCTGTCATGTTGATAAAATTCTTCGAAACCACCTCCCCCTGGAGCAACGGTACCTCCTGGAGGTGGTCCTCCAACATCTGCGGCGTTTTCAGTCATTTAGTTTAATTGTAAATAATTCCGATAACCATATATCAACTCAAACGCTTTATCTTCCCTCTCCCCTTTATGACACAATTGCTGTAGCAGCCATCTTTTAATTATCACACATTGCTCAGTTCCACAATATATTCAGTTCCAGTTTCGGTTTTGAGATAGTGATGTTATAGTGTCATCATTCATTACTTCTGCAAACTGGTGGCATTAAAACTGACCGTCATCACTTTTGAAGCTACCACCAAACATCAACATTTTCACATGAAGGTTGACACGTAAGTTTTTTAATACTTATATGAAAGCTCCGTGCTCCAATAAAATTTGTAAAGGTTCAGATTTTTAAATATTTTGCAGTTATATGTAATTTCCGTTTTATTGAATTCTAGATAAGCAACACTTTATAACGATCCAGTCACCAGTAGCGGCTGGTAATGAATATCAATTAATTGCAAAAAACAAACTGCCTTTCAAAAATCAAGAGGTTTAAATAAAAATATGACCCCTCCGTTTACCTTTGAAGAATGTGCGATTGGAAACAATTTGAAGTGCAATCATACCTTTAAAATCGATGCAAGGAGTGCAACTTTATGAAACAAAGACGTCCTCAAAACGAAGAATGGTGTATGGAGGTAAATATTTTCCAAAAATCGGCTTCAGATAAAACTCAATATTTCAATATTAATTAACTAATATCAAGCTAATTTACTGTATAAGGTGATCCGATTAACCTTTATAGGTACTAATTGAGAACACAAGAACGGATCACTTGACTGGACTGCACTGAACAATTAATGCGGCATTTTGAATATGTTCACTGGATACTTTACGAATTTCTCTACATTCTGCACACAAGTGACTAAGGAATGGAAACAATTTATAAGAGCCCTTGTCCAACAAGTGCGACAGAATTCACAAAACTGATCTCAGTATAAACTAAACAACGAAAAAATAACTAAACTTGCACACACCGTCTAAAGGGTATTTAAAACTAATTAAGCGTTAATTAATTAATTTTTAAACTTGTACGAAACGCAAGTCGTAATTTTCAACTTGGGATAAATATTTCTTACAACTTGACGCATCTATTAAGTAATTGAGTCAATAGCCTGCATTGATAACATAAATTTAATGTAATGAGTGTACATTAGAACTAACGATTCTTGTTATAATATTTTAAAATTTACATCGAGATTAGGTAAAACATTTTTGCCAGTGCAAACACCAGCTTCGTGTATTACAGACAGGATAGCTGTTGGCTTGGCTGTGCCTGACTGATACAACGAATGCTTTGCACAATTAAAGCAATGCCGCAAAAAGATGTAGTTTTTATCTCTATATATCATTGCTTAGTATAAGGAATAGCAAGCCAGGTCAACCCTATATACATATACATACATAAACTCGTACCTCGAACATATAAAATGATGGGTATATGTATGCCTCATCTCATTGGTGGACCAACCGTCCTGCTGACCGCGGGTTTGAAACTAGCTAATAATATAAATAGGAGATTGACAAACAGGCATGCATCTTTTTGACCTTGCGTATCTGAGTTTGGATTTGTTAATAAAGCTAATAAAAGCAGTAAGACTTGTAAGATGGACTTCTGTAAAGGCATTTCTTGCACTATTCTTTCACATAATATGAAAGCCCTTCTCATTACGAGTCGAATGGCGAAATTCCCATGTTGATACGACTTATTGTCCTCAAACTAGAAGGAAAACAAGATTTTGACTTATATACACCCTGTGGACCAATGGGGTCAACCAATTTGGGTCAAACTTGGCAAAATTACTTATCTACTACGTACCTACGTATGTTCTGAATTTGAGCTAATTTGGCCAACTTTTAGTTTTTACCCATGCCGTTACCGGGAGGATGACCCCCAAAGCCCATCTAAGACCCTAGTCGAGCTATTAACCCAGCATATCTACCTGCAATAAAGAATTTTGAAATTCGCTTTCCTTAAAGATTTAACGCGTACACGGACGGACGGCCGGACGACACAACACGACAGACCATTCTAGAAGCCGTTCTGCAGAAGTACTAATACGATATATAATACCGTACGATAAAAGACCGAAAACCAGAATGCCCAAGTCATACAATGCCCTATGCAAAATGCCCTACGACATAAAATGACCTATTCAGAAATGCCTAACATTAAAATTCTCTCTGCACACGCTTGCTAGCTGTTATTATTTAACGTTGGTGTGCAACCTTGCGTGCGTTCGGCAGCGTTTCTTGTGGACACGGTAACTCAAAAACTACTTAAATTTTGGAAAGCGGTTTCCACCAAGCAGTTGGATAAATGGTTAGGATAAATGAAGACACGACGCCGATGTATTTCATGTGTTGCATTTTTGACAGAGTTGGTTCATAGGGCATTAAAAATAGGGCATATTATCGTAGGGCATTTTATTTTATGTCTTCTATCGGTACACGAATAATTTGACCAGTTATTTAGTTGCGAAAAGTCGAATAATACCGTCCAAAATGCAGATTTGTAAGTTATGAGCAAGTTTATGTAATTATGACAGCAATGAAGTCAAACAAATTCAAATTTTGAAGGTGTAGTATAATATTTGATGCGGCGGGTAAGTTCACACTAAACACCGAATTTATCAAAATATATTCAAAGTAGGTGGTACATGTAAACGAATTTAATGGTTGGATTGGGTGGGAGCGCATATTTGTTGGTAATTGGTGCAAAAGGGCTTTTTTGTGAAATCATGACTATGTGTAGTAAGGTTTGCTATGCTAGTTATATAAGAAATGTGCTTATATAATTGGAACGAGTATATTTGAAACCTTACCTGGTTGACGTCTGCGTCTTTCTCCTGACAAACGGGGGCGATGGTAACACATATATTTTATGTGAACTTGTAATGTAAAAGTATATTATTTGCTTGTACTAAAGGGCCAGAAGAATACTTCGTATCCGTACCACAAGACACCCAACATTGCCAAGCGGTGAAAAGCAAAAAATATCAAGCCAGAGATGTCAGTACATGACTACTACGGCTTTTCGTATTAACAAAGTTGATGGATTCAGCATTAAAATTATTCTATTTTAGGAAAGACAATAGAAATATTATAATCGATGAAGTTGGAACTTTAATATCATGTTTGCTCCATACCCGCACTCAAATACAGAAGTCTAGCATCATCATCTTAAAGTCCTGGTACAACATAATATGCATTTATAATTTGCCTAATGTTTTATACTTCAATCTTGTAGATCTTGTATCAATACGAAAATATGTATTGACAAAGTATAGTTTTGTCACTATCAACTATATCGGCCATACGATCATAGCCGTTATATAATAGATTATCGTTTTTGGTACTGTCCGTAAAACCCAGAAAACAGATTAGTGAAGAATAACAGCGCGCAGTTAGTTACCGCGAAATTTTTAGTATAGTAGTATTGAATGTTGAATATTTAATGGTAACGCCGTTTCACTTTTGAATTAATATTTAGCAAAAAGAAATTTCCAGATCAAATATTTATCATTGTATTATCCGCTACCTATCTAGTAAAGGGCCATCTACTTTGATAGTTAGGGTTAGGGTACCATCTTGAAGTGACCCACCCTTCTTCATCGTGGAGAATCGCCGGTGGGAAGTGGACCATAATAGTGATTTGAACTTGTTGCATGAATCATTAAAATAAACATTACGTCACAAGCTGTAATAAGGGAAATCCATTGACAGTGTGACCTTGACATTTTGGTTTCCAACATTTCCGGCTTTGCTGAGCCTCCAAACAGGGAAGCTCATAACTGTTGCCAACAGTCTGTTGGTGACCCTTTTGAAAACATTTCAAATTCCTCCATTTCTTGAGATAGTGCTCGGGCGGATACACAGACAACGTTTAAAGAAAGACAACTACTAGACGTCTTGACGGGTGTAAAACCCGTATATGCGTTCATTATCAACAACACTTTGAACTATTACGAAACTGTAATTGAGCAAAGTGTGATAATTAAAAGATGGCTTCATCGATTGTGTCATAAAAGAGAGAAGGAAGGTAATGCGCAGAATCTGATGATATTAGGTTTTTTAGATTATTTAATCATGTTATTTTACGTTAAATCCCTTAAAAGGCGAGTCGATTGTCCAAAATCCGGATCTGGTAAGACAATAAACGACACTTCTCAACCACTAGGAACCCCTTCAAACTGTGTTGTACGTTAATTTACGTTCAATTCATATTCATTGCTTATAAAAGCCATTGTCCAAAAGTCCGCCTCAATCAATGTTGAAGGGCTAGATCTGTGATTAAAACTATATTTAACCATTGGCGACCTCAGTAGACCACATAGGTAAGATCAATTTGAAATGTCATTCTTATGTACCATATTTAAGCCCTTTAGACGAATTTTAGAATTTGACCCCTCCGCTACCCCTACGGGGTTGACCTAAAGGATTGATCTTCAAAATATTTTCTTGTCCTTAGATGTATCATATCCGTATCAAATTTGGGCTAAATCGTTGTTGCAGTTTCCGAGGAAAGTATCCACGGAGAGACAGACAAGACTATCTCATAATCGCATTAACTAATGAACAAATATACCCCCTCTTTCTGTAGCTATGTAATAAGTTCATAACCTGAGTTGAAGGTAAAGTATTTATAGAAAATTACCAGAAAAGTCCTAGTTATATGCATTAGGAGACTAATACAGTCTGTAATCTGTAATATACCTTTGAACTTCAGATTGCCCCAAACAACAATAACATATACGAATACAAAATATTCTCTGGTCCTGGTCACTCTTCTATATATGCCGTTTATATCCGCCCACAGCATTACAACAGTAAAAGTACAGTGTATTATTTCAGTGCAGTTTGTTATGGTCTACTATCAACCAAAATAAGATCTTTATACTTATACTCCTCGCTCGACCTGGATCTTCATTTGTACATAAACAACATAGTTGGTAGTTCAAGTCCAGGTGGTGGGTGGCTGTGAAACCCTTTTGTTTTTGTTTACTCCTTGGTAGTTTGTTGTGTATTAATTATCTGTCTCAGATAAGGTGTGTAGAGGTTGTGAGTAAATTGGTGGATGTACTGTCAACTTTTAACTTACTTAATGTAAGATTTTGGCGTTCACTTTCGTAGTACATTGCATGAAACTGCATTTATCACATTTGTTGCTCGTAAAGTCTAATTTTAGTGTTTAGTCATCTCTCAATGGTGACTCATTTGTAGTTGGTGCGATTCCGTGTTACTACGACTTCTAGAACATAGTTACTATATGGAATTAGTATAATAGATAACAATTAATCATCTATGTAGTACGTATTATACCATATGTTGTCTGTTTAAAAAATTTACGTCTTGATCATACATCCTTTCTAACATCCACCCAGTCATCAGCAGTGGATTCAATTTATGCATCCCAAATTAATTAATGCAGTGTTTTTAATTATTACTTTAAACGTTTTTTGTTACTGTTACAGAGTGGCAGTTGGAATTTTGCAACTGTGACGTTAAAAGGGCCATTTAATATTTGCGAATTTTACCGAACTGGAGGTAAAATCTAATCTGAGAACGGGTGAGGATATCCAGTTGTTACTCTGTTTTCGTGTAGTCATTGAGACTAACACGTCGAAACCATGGATGATATAAAAGTAGAACAGTTACGTTCTTTGATTGTTGGGTATGCCTGTAATTTTATTCTTATGTATACCTAATTTGCTACTTTTAACGTTAATATCTAATTATTTTAACGTTTTAGAATTATGCATCCTGCCCAGATGTTGCTCGGAATGATCTGTGTTGCGGCTGAGTTTGTTGGATACAATTACTTGTCACGAAATCAACGTTTTGTTGCTGACATAAAAAGGGATCATCCCCTTGTATGCTTGATTGCCGTCTTTATCTGTGGCTATGCTTTGATTTCCTTGCTGGGATCCGTCATGGTATTCATGTTTGGAGTTTTGCTGCCCATAACTGGTACCTGAAACAGAAATTAGCTATGTTTAATGTTCTTGTTCGAAAAGGCTTGCTTATCTTGTTAAATTTAAATTTTTGTTGTAGCTGTTTTCATTCATGCATCTCTTCGTCTACGAAATACCAAAAATAAACTTACAAGTGTCAAGGAGCATTTGAGCTTCACCAAGTCACCGATGACGATCCTATTGGATGAACTGGGTATGCGGTTTGAAGGTTTTGATGACTGACTAGCTGGAAGGAATATCATTTTGGCCCGAACGCGGCAGCAACAAAATCGTTACAATTCTGGTTCTCATGTACTCAGCTTAGATTACTTTATCAATAGATTGAAATTGTGGGCTTCTAATTATTTTTCTCAAACAGCGAAACCCCGAACCTTAAAAAAATAATGTTTCTTGTCAGGTATTGATGTCTATCAACAACTATGCTGCATTTATGAAGTAAATGTATTACGCTGTATTACAATATTACCTAATTTGTTCTAAATTATTTCTACGACGGTGTAAGTTGTTTTAATTTAATTATAATGTAGAGTTCAGGACTAAAATCTGGTACCGTACCTATTTCTATGTTTGCTTGTAATTTGTTCAAACTCTGTTAAAGTTTACGAAACAACAAAGACTTATTTAACTATGTACTGATTTAGTTTAATTGTAGTCGTAATATTGCTTTATTCACCATAACTAAATCTCTGTGTGGCCAAGTCGGATGAAAAGGCAGGTTGTGTTGTATGTTCATAGAATTTGCCGTTAATAAATTATTTAACACAGTCATTACCATGTTGTCAGTTTATGCATTTGAACGTTTACCTGTGGAGTCGTAAATGGCCTGATGTACTATAAAAATCGAAATCAATCTCCAAATATCAAAAATATTGCTTGATACATTATTAAAATATATTTATAGTTTGCTGAACTCATTAAGAATAGCACATGTAGAATAATGTACATAAATTGATTAAAGTCGGATTAACCCATATAGATGTTTGCGACATTGCATTCTGTGGCAANCCCCTGAAATTGGCAATTTAACATTACAGGATAGGGAGCCTAATACATTGCAGGATAGGATTGTCCCCTCCTTGTCCCCCCCTGATGCGCGGTCTATGTGTGGCAATGTGAATTTTGGAAGGATGTTTCGAGTACGTTACCAATATCACCCCTTCTTGAATGCAATCAAGATTATATGTACTAATATTAGTTATTAGTTGTTGTAAGATTTATTGTATTATGTATACTAATATTACGATAATTACGAAATAAAACATGTTGGCATAAATTCCACAATTTTTGCCACTTAAAAATCACTTTGTCAGCAAACCATTTACCTATTAATGAAGGGACTATTTCAGTCAACTATCTTCAAGTGCATGTCCGATCTTTATATTTCAGTCACTATTGATCATAGCCTCCACCACCGGCGCTTTACTTTCCATATTTAGAAATTTTCAAAAAAGTTGTAAAATATCTCAATTGAAATTTGACACGATCTTGAGAGTTTTTAATGCCAAACAAAAGTGAAAAATGCTTTCTTATTTATTACTGAGATGACGAACACTTTTACATCGTACTTGTTAAAAAGACTCTCCGGAAGATACATACAAATAGAGTCATCAGTAGCATCCCACTCGCGTAGCGTACCCCTTATTTTCTAATCAAATAAAAGGTGACATCGAACTTACATAGGAAAGATATCACTGTGTAAGAAGTAGCTTCATCAATTACCAAGGCATTTTTCTAAAAATACCCACAGCAGGTCTGTCCGTGAACTTGACTTGAGTAACGATGGCACCTTAACGATCCAAGCAGAATGCCATATTTTATCATAAGTTGAACATCAGTCATAATGAGAGCATGTGTGTAGGCCTGTCTGTTAGAGACGTTTTCAATGTTAGCTTGTTTGTAATTGTATTTTAGTATGTGTCAATATAACAAACAGTTGCATCTGCTTGCACCATCATTTACAACTTTGCAACCACTTGTAACCTGTTACACCTTATTTGTGTAAAATCAGAAAATGAAAGCTTGCGCATGGTAACTTGATAACTTTTCCTGCCGAATGGCAACACCACTAGTTTCACTGTACGCAAATATACTCCGAAGATGTATAAATGTCTTGTCTCTTCCCAACACCAAATATCACCTTATACCTCAGCAACGACACCTTACAAAGTAGTACATTAGTGTACGACATGATGTATATGATTTACCTACTTTTAAACCTGACTGACCCATTCATTGCTAATGAGAAACTGAGGATACTCGATGCGAGCAAATAGGTATCGTATCCATATTACAATGAGCACCAACTGTAAATAATCTGTATCACCGTAGCGGTTTTTTCCTGACACATACATAATCGTTTCGGCGGTGATGACTTTCCTTTCATAAATTCATACAAATACTCAAGCCTTTTCTCTACTTCTTCTGTCTTTCTTTGTTGTACTTATGCACGCTTTGGTGACGACGACGACGACGACGACTAAGCCAATTTCAATTACTCCGACTCGTATAGACGGTTAAATCACTTGAACATTACAACGAAGGAAATGAGTGCAAATATACTGGCTGCCAACGACTCCAAAGGTTACTTAAGCGTTCAGCGCAGTGTGTGAAGGGTTCATTAATAAAAAGACTATTAGAAAGGATTGCAGGCGCCTCGCTATAAAGCTCGAGCCTCTGTTGTAACATAATTCAATTATCCGTTGGACGTGTGTCCTAAAGTATCGTGGAAACTTACACAAGAAAGTACGTTTTTAGTTGAGTAAAAACAATGAAGATTAGATCAGTGAACGTGTTTCCTAATTGGCTGCACTACTTGTTGTCAAGTTTTTTTCTGCATACTTGTATTCAAGTGGGAAATGGCTTCCACTCCACCGATTTCCACACTTGGGAAAATAGTAATCAAATGGGAAAAGTTTTACCGGTTATCTACGATTCGTCAAGTATTGATGGTCAGCTACAAACTGAATTGGCCAAGTCTATATTTCTCCTTACGAAAACCAGGGATTCGGGTAACTTAAAGCCATTATTTGTGGATTTAAAACTTCACTCCATGGATCAGTGTGCCACAAGTTTAACATCAAATCGGTTCAAGGTAGTCATCAGTTTATTAGGAGGAGAGAGCCTTCATGATTTTGTGAATTCGTACGACCAGACTGTTGAGGGGTTGGAGAAAGGAAATGGGGGAAAACTGTTTATTTATACTCCACGTTCATATTCGTCCCTGTGGAAAGCTCCTCATTCCGTAGTAATTAAATCCTTACAAATGAGTGAAGAGGCCCGAGCAGTAGCTTTGCTAAATCGAGTAAGCAAGGTCGGGGTAAAAACCCTCATTCCAATAGTGGACGGTGACAGTGCTACCGAGTTAGAACTACTTAAGTCATATTATAAGATTGGCAGTGAGAAAAAACTGAAAATCAAGTTCACCAAACCAATCCAGTTAACTCATACCGCACATGGCGACCACCTTAAAACGATCCTTCAGGAACATGTGGGTTTCAGGGAAGACCGCTTGAGAGTACATACAAACAACTCTTTGACAAAAGGGAGTCATAAAAGAGACGAATTAAAGCCTGGCATTTTATTATTAGCAAGAAATGCTAGTAACTTGGCCATGAAAATTGCCACTCAAAAGAAGCATCTTTTGTTAAACTGGTTTAGTCCGAATATTCTTGAATTTGAAGAATGGGCATACAAACAGTCCGCAATGTCAGCCAACAATGAGGACAGTCAAGAGATTAACCGGACCACTGACGTTGAAGGGGTCCAAGGAAGTGCAGAGCTGTCTCAGTCGCCTTCAGAAACCTTACCTAATAACAATTTCTTTGGACTTTACACAGTAAATTTTGTCGGCTCGAAAGGGTGGGATAATCCTATTAGAAGGCAGATCTTACGGGAGTTAGCTGCTTCATCAGGTATTTTTGCGTTCACATTTTACAATATAAATTATGATTCATTTTATGTCAACACCGGATAATGACAATGGTAAATGACAATGGTAAATGACAATGTGTATGTATAAACAACTTCGTTCTGGGTATCCAATACCAGATTCTGTATTTCGTGGAATTACCTGCATTGATCCCACGCCATGACAAGTACATGACTGCATGACATGACACTAGCATCATTTTGGTGGGGATTGCAAGATATCGCTTGATACATATTTTAAAATAAAAAAGAAACATGTACAACGTGAAGCGTATATGAGAGTAAGGAAATAGAATATAATTGTCAGAAGGTAAGCATTTTTCCAGTGATTTAGTAGTAATTTTTCAGGATGACTAAACATATAATTCAATGTAATAACTATTTAAGAATGCGTAAAGGTTAACTAATTTAAACTGAACATAACTATAATATCAACGCTATGTTTATTTTTCCTGAACTATTGCAAATCAATGAAAAGTTGCATTTTCCACTAGATAACTTTCCTCAAGTACATGTACAAACAACATACGTTGACATTGAACACGCTTAGTTGTTAGTCATTTTAATTTTTACAAAAGCAACACCGTTACAGAAAGTAGTAT
>JAHZNE010002744.1:0-56160 GCA_027744055.1 Callyntrura sp. NNG-2020 | reverse complement strand
CGATTATTACTACTGCTGCAGAAAGTAGTCAGGCGGAAGGTGATAAGAACGAAAAAGAATCTGATAAGAAGCCAAAGAAGGTAAACAATTTTTTGCAAAGTAAAAATAGTGATCGGGCACTGCGGAACGTCACAGTCATGTGAAAGTTGTCGTACAACCAAATTAAACTTACAACATCATAATTTAATTTGTTTTATAGGAAGGAGAAAAGAAAAAACGTAAAATTAGATTAGACATGCACTTGCAACAGTGTGTATTGGATGGTACCGATGCTTACGTTTGGATATATGAGCCAACCCCTTACTATTACTACTTTTTTGGTTTTCTCGTTGTTATTGCTGTGATTGCGGTTTGTTTGTTCCCACTTTGGCCATCATCCGTTAGGTAAACAAAACAGCATTATATATGGGAGGAAAGAAATGAAATAAATTGGTAGAACTAATTGAATTTTTAAAAAATTTCAGACAAGGAGTTTACTACTTGAGTTTAGCAGCCGCTGGTTTTTTGGTTTTTATTATGGCACTGGCAGTTATCCGATTAGTTGTGTTCTGTATAATTTGGGGACTAACTTTTGGAAGACACCATTTGTGGCTCCTTCCAAACTTAACGGAAGATGTCGGATTTTTCGCCTCGTTTTGGCCATTATATAAAGTATTATGATTATAAGGCTTTCTATCTATGCATGCTATCTATCTATGCTATATTATACAAGTGAAATTGAAACTGAGATACAAAAAATAAACTCAGAAAACATAAACTTTTTTTTTAATTTAAAAAATTAATAGTATGAATATAACGGCGGAGATAATTCCAACGAAGATGATGAAGATAAGGATGATGACGATGATAACGATAAAGAGGGAGAAGAAGTTGAACGTGATGAGAAGGAACCCTTGTATGTTAAAAATATGCGGACACTTACATTACGATTAGCTTTAATAATTAATTTTTGTGGTTCACGTTTTTAAATTTTTGTTTGTGTAGAGATCAAAACGAGGAACAGAACGGTAACAGTGGCACCCCGACAAAAACTGCCGAGCAATCTGAAACGGAATCCGAAGGGAGTCAGCGGTCGCAAACAGGAAAAGATTTTGAAATTGTAGACAGGGATGAGATTGATGACTCGTAGTAATTGTACGTTTGTCTAATAAATTTTAGTTTATATTATGTAATCATTTATTTCAAATATTGTGCATTCGTATTACAATAATATTAACAGTTACATAGATATATTTAACAATATTATGCTGATCGTTTTACGGAATTCCGAAATTGTTCATTGACAATAGGTCACATGATGATGCTCTACAATACTTAGGCGTATATACAAAAATAATTGTTCCTGTACTGATTATAATGACGTTAAAGTGGAAAAATCCTATCAATAATATCCTCTGTTATCGACAGCGATAGCCCCTGTATAGAAAACCGAAAAATGCTTTTGAATTACTGTGCGAAAGAATGCAATAGTTAGGGAATGCTGAGGACGAAATCCGAATGGATATTTTCATACAAAATAGTGTCTGTCTCCCTTATAATTACTACTCGCTTCCAAATTTCTAGTACCTTTTGGAGGCCGCCGTCCCGTGCAGTTTCAGTTTATAGCAAATCGAACATTCACAAACAAAAATTCTATTTGCATTTGTTGAAAATATTCTGGTTGTAACGAACCTGGTCTTGAAATCTTGTTAGGTAAACAATCCAAGAATAATAGGATGAATTGGTAATCCATTTGTTCTTTATTGAAAGGTGTTTAATAATGTGATTCAAGCAAATTATTATTGCAAGCGTTAACATCATTAGGATTACTAGGAAGAAAACCATTCTGATACAAAAAGTATAGACAAAGCTGCTGTACAATAAATCAAGGCAGTTTGTAAGAATACAAAAAGGAGTTTATGTTATTGTATCTGTAATTATAAACGATGCAGACTTGACGGTAGAAACGTCCCCGACTGTTTTATTCCGGTAGGTATTCATTATTAGTGTTATCCACCCCATTGCATTCTGTACATGTATTCTTATAAAAATAGAAAAAGTTGTCTAAATTAATGTATTATAAAATTATAGTTCCTTTACCAATCGTAAAATAATTTAAAGTTTTCCCTAGATGATTTTTGTTTTGTATTGGTGCTGTTTTCGTAGAAAAGTCATGAAACTGGTAAGCTATTTTTTACTACGAAAGGTAAAGGCGAAATCGCATACAAACAATAATGCATAGATGCAGTTGCTGTTGTGAAAGTTTGTTTTTACGTTTTTGGTATATAAATGTACATTTTGACGTTCTTCATTTATAATGCATATTGTTAAGAGATGTAATTGTACGTGTACGGGAACTGATTGGACTCGAAAAATGGATTCCGGATATCGTAAAAAATACAAAAAAGTAAAATTAGTGGTTTAATAGTTAGCTATTAGGTAAAATTCTGTTCTGTTAACAAGAATGAGTGTAAGTCACATTGTAGTTGTAATTCGCGGTACTGTTCACACGCTCTAAGCGAGAAAAATCCAATTTTATGGTGAAGTGGTTATTTGGATTTTTATTTGCAAAAAAATATTTTACTTTTTTTGCTAGTTAAACACTTTATTGTTTCCAATACATTACATGTTTACTTTCCTACCCATTATGCTCATTATTATTATTTACCTTCGAGTAACAATACACAGCGTCAGATGCTTTTTATAACCAATGTTATTATTCATTATTATACGGCATGATTTTGCTTTTTCCATCCTCTGCACAAATTACGCGTGTTTGCAATTGTTTACTTTTTATCACTTGAATTTTCTAGTTTAAGACTGCAAACTTATATTCATAATTCAAAAGGCTTACAATGAGTTGGCAGTAGGCTCACGTTATGACTGTGTAGTGTGCTATAACTAATAACGTGTTAAATGCTGTTTATACTGGAAAGAGTGTAAAAACTACAAAAATATATTCGAGAGATTTATTTGATTATATTCTGTTATTTATTAATTAGGTGTTGCTACTACAGCTGCTGTTTTACAAATTTTGTCATATACCTCTACACATACATACGCATGTCTGTGTGTACATTGTCTGTTATATAATTAAAAATTTTACATTTTGTGTGGCATATCGTTCGTTTTTAAGCAGGAATGCAAAATGTGAGAAAATAAAACTGTTGAGAACGGCGTATCGGTTTAGTAAACCCAAATTTCTTAAGCATTTTCTTCATTAACGTCACTGTTACAACTCTCCCCGTTTTGCAGTTTAGCAAAAACATCTTTCAACATTTTGTTACAGAGAGCGGCATAAGGGTTCATTTGAACCAGTTGGGCTTTGGCAAATTGACTGCCAAGTTTTGCTGCGGCCTCGAAATCAGCTTTAGCACCATCCGTGTTGTTCACGCGTAAATAAAGAAGTCCTCGTTGGCAATATGCTTGACAAGCAGCACGACCTTTACCCTGGCTCAAAGTGATTGCAGAGTTCAGGTCATTCTGGGCGTCTAATAATATTTGAGATAAAATAATAATTCTCCATTAATAAAAAACCCAAATCGAATATTTTACCTGGCGTACAGAAACCATTAAAGGTCACCTTCCGTTTTTCCCATGAGTCGCAGCGTCTGTGCCCTGTTATTGTAACCAGAGGCTCTTGATGGTGCCACATTGATTGCTTGGGTGAAAAAGTTGATGGCTCCATCTAGATCTCCAGTTTCTGCCTGTTTTATTCCTTTCAGTTCCAAAGCTTTCGATTCCCTTGAAATGTCTGAATCTTCTTCCTCTGTTAAGTCGGTATAGAATTAATGTTTTCGATTTGCACCTCTAAGGTACAGCGATCATGCACGGGGCAACGTGATAATTAATAATATATTACCCTTACCAACATCCTCTAAATTTGCAAGATCTTCTTTGTATACCAAGTCTCCGAGAGGTAACAACGGATTAAAAATAGCATTTAAAATATCCTTGTCAGTTAAATCAGACATTGTCTCGATTAATTTAGTAAATTAGCTCCGAGATATTGTTGTAATTAACCTTTCTAACAAATCCCTGGGAGAATAAGTTTTGAAAACTTTGTCGTACACAATGCTATTCAATCTGAACAACGCTTTGTAAATTGAGTCTGTATGCATACTTGTATACCATTACGAATCGGTTGATCAAAAACTGGTTCCAGTGTCACCACTTTTTATAATTTCTTTTAGTACAAGACGGGATGACAATTTTTTATCCTATATTCCGTCACATCGTGTCAATGGAATCACCACTGGAATGTTTTACACAAGCATTGTAGGCAAGTAGGATTTTTTTGTATAATTCAATCAGTTTACTCAATTGTGTCGCTAATAATATTGATCAAAACAGGTTTCTCATATGTACTTTTTCTCATAGTATGCATATAACCAAATAACCAGATTTTAAAAATATGTACTTTTAGATGATGCTACTTCGATTGAAACAAAAATACCAACTAGATAGACGTTCCATTGTCACCACGATTAAGGAATGTGATAAACTGCTTAAAAACAGTCGATAATAATTCTCTATCCCGTCTCCGTCCCATGATAAACATGATCAATGAAGTAATATAAATTGGGATATGCAATAGAATATGGATCTCGTTGTGTGCAAACCTGCTATTCAACATGAAGAAAAGTCACGCGTACGCACATGCAAAATTTTGCTTTAATATATATTTTTATTCATCAGAAAATACATCTTTCACACATTTCAATTCCATGCTATTCTAGTATACCTTAGTCGAACATCAAGAAGCATTGTTTATCGCTCTCTGGTACTTGTAATTTGCACATATTATGTGTGTGTAAACAACTCCCTTAAATAATCATAACAAGACGCTGTTAAAATAAATCCCGTCGTGTCATATCATATCAAATCTAAAGCAGCATTTCAATATGCAATGAAGAATGTTGCAAGTTGCAAGACATGTATACATAATAATTTGCTACTTTTAATGCACGTAAGCATTAATGTTAAATCAAAGGTTACATAAAACATACATTTACATGCACATCGATATCGAAAGATAAGTTTTCGAAAAGTTATATACATTCAATCTTTTTTAGATATAAAAAGGCTACAACTCAGGTTTTCCAGTAACGCTTTGCTTTGCTCTGCAAAATAGCAAAGACGATGTAGGCGTTTTGGTTTCTGGAAAATAACTTTGCACATAGTGGTAGTGTTGCACATGTCAATTTTCTGGCACCTGCTGGTGTTTGAATGCATGCGGCATTTATTGAGTACTAACAAGTAATTGCAGAGTTAAGGTACATGCATTATTTAGATAATGAGCATTAGCATCAGCGCATAACTATTATTACAACTTGCCCTCTTAACTATTAGTATGAATTCGCTAAGAATTCTATTCGAACGCTGTTGAACAACATTCTACGACACTGAAAATGAGAAAACTACGATGACACGCTTTTCGATATTTTGGGTTAAGACTTTCTAAATCTAAAACGTGGTTGTATGGGTCGTCATCCTGTTATCCCGTATAGTTTCCACATTTGAAGTAATTAGTGACGATCAATTATTATTTTAAATTTACGTAGTATCGTTATTGTTTACAAACACTTTAAGAGAGAGTAGTTTTTGCTGAAGCCGAAAAAGCCAGCACAGACTTTCTAGATATGGTAGTGGTTTTTGTTAGTTTAGCTGCAGGGATTTTAAATAATTGTTGCGTTTGCATTTACCTGATAAATGGAGTAGACTTTAACAACAACAGTAACAGTGCTTATTGACATACTCTAAATTGCTTATTTTTTTGCGAAAATTGCTGCATACTATATACATACAACATTCATCTACGTATTTAATATTGTAGTTAGCGACGTTAGCGTACTACGATAAAATGGTGTATGTTATACACTATCTATACTGACTAGAAACAGACTAGAGATTAGTTTTTCCTACTTAAATCTTCTTTCCGTTATTTTCGTGTGCCCGTACTAATTGGAGAAGAACCGTGGGAAATAGGAATACACGTACAGGAAAGTATGTCAATATTTTTATTGTAAGTGTTCATCAGCTTTCTCCGTTTCAAAAGCTAACTTTCCCTCGGACCTTGTAGAATCCAAGGGAATTCGCATTATAAAGTAGAGATGTGAGTCCCACATAAGTTTCAATGACAATTGGTTTGTATTCCACAGTGCACATTGGTGATTCGCCGCCGGAAGTCGATAAAATCTCAATTAATTTACGCGAAAAGGTTTCGATGTCGAAAGCGCCCACGGTGCTATGCTTGCCAGCATCTGAAAGAAACAGAAAAGGAAACTTGGATAAACCAGCACTAATGTATATGAGGCAAGGGTTAATAATTCTTACTTTTGTGCCAAAGGAGAGGGTGGGAAGTTAAAGTTATCCAAGGAATCGATTTGTCGAAAGGGTTCCACTTTTGGTACAGCGTGACAGGTTTCTCGTTATCCCAGACAATACGAATTCCCCAAGTATTTCTTGTTCTGTATATCAGCAAAATTATAAAAAATGGCACATTTTAATTTTTGTTAATCTTTGAAAATCCTTCGATATAATATTTTAATATTATGGTCAGCCTGCCTTGCTTCAAACTTCTCCAGTGAAAGCGGAGTCATTATAGAATTTTTCGGAGAATTAATGCCACATCCATGTAAATTAGGATCATCATCTCCTGCTAAACTGCTTTCACTTGGCACGGCAGAAAGTTGATTTTGTTGCTGCTGTTGAATCTGTCGTACCACCTCGTTGTCATCTAACATTGCTGTGGGATCTGCCGTGCATTTATTTCGTCGTAGTACTGCGCATCCGAGAGTTTGTACGGTCCCATGAACCTTTGGAATGACATCTTTCACCATTCCTGCTAGTCCCCCCGCCAATCCATTCAATCTCCTATAAATACAAGAGTTCGTTGACCATGAACCTAAAAATCAATTTAAATATGAAAGTATTTCGCACAATTTTAGTAATCGTTTAACTTACGGAGTTAAAGATTTGTCCGGATATTTCAGTTCTCCTTGAATTAGGCGCTCCACAATGGACAAATGAATCCGTCGAACTTCCTCGATTTTCATACCAATGAAATCGTACTTAACGATCAGGATGGTTTTATCGGTGAGAACAATGATTCGTTCCAATTCATTATCCCACGTGTCAATCTCCGTGAGAAACCAAGTACCTTTAAGAATCCCATCATTAGAGTCTACTAGTTGTTGCACCTCGTCAGTGACGTGCTGTACAATGCTGTCTCGATATGCAAAATAGTCTTTGGCGTCCACGCCCGAATCCGGTGGCGGCGGAATTGGACTTTGCGTCATCCACCGAGTGTTGCTGTTTTCACCAAATTCATTTTGGAACAAGCGATTTTGAATGTGTGGAGATCCAAGTGGAGTATTTAAGGATACTGTCTGCTGCCCATCTGGAGAAAGTGAACCAGGCGTCATGGGTGTGATAGCGATGGAGGGCATGTCTGCTTCATTGTTTGGATCCAACGATAGAAATCCAGGACCAGACTTTCCCACGCCTTTATTTTGAGTGATATCAGGGGGTGCATTTTGCCCAGGAGATCTACCTCCATTTGTATTGAATTCGAGCGTCACTCCCTCAAAATCAGTAACGGTGTCGTCCATGTATTCATCGTCAGACAAGGAAACTTGGTGATAAGTATGGGTGTGGTGCTTGGGAGAGGGTGAGGGTAGCATACTTTTTGTATATGTTGGACTTGTCTTACAGTTGATATGTCAAACGCCACTTGAAGTCAGATCAGTTCAAATATGAATGGATTCAAACATTGTAATGATGAAATCAACATTTTGATTTTTATTGGCAAAATCACAACCATCAAGGACTTGGATATGAGCAGAATTATGTTTTCGTTCAGATCAGGCCAGGTTATAAATATAACGGGCTGGTCCCCCATTCGCTTCCGGAAAAACTGCATGCATCAATAATCAAAAGGTGAAACAACAAAGACAATATACAGGTATCAATTTCATATTACACATTACACATGTACAATGTATGTGTATACTGTATCCAAGCATATACATACAGCATTTAAGCCTCCCCCTGAACAACTGTACACTAATCGAGCAGTTGACAGTTAGTATATTAAAACCTGCTGCAAAATGTCTGAAATAAAATTGAAATTTGATAGTTTTAGTCGTAGTTGTGAGCATGTGCATGAATGATTTGAATGAATGTTTCCAATCTTCACTGTAGAAAAATGGCACCTCCCACTCATCCCACCACACTCTGAAAAGGGGTAACCGTTTCTAACGATAAATGCATGCAAAATATATTTGTAGCAGAGCGGATGGAGCACTAAATGGGATTCCGTTTGCTTTAATTTTTAATTAGAATATTTATTTTTCATCCGTGTTATATTCCGTTATTCACTTTCAAATTATCATATTCATAATTCCAGTTCAATGGAACTCGACAATAATAATTATTACCACTTTTTGATAAAAGCAGTTAAAAATGGGGAATACATCAACGACGTTAAATGTTTTTATTTGTTCAAAATTCTGGGTGTGACGATACTTGTGCAGTATGCATATCCGCAATAATCCGCATGTTATGTAAACGAAAGAACGTCAACAAGAAAGATGATGTAATCAATTGATCATGGTTTGACGAAGTCGAACGAAATGGAGATTCATGCAGGGTGGGTGGGAGATTCGGAAATTGAATGTAGAAGAAATTTTTACATGTCAAGGTCACCTGTTTTTATCAACCGATCATTGGTCGGCTGTGTGTCTGGCCCCGCGCTCGCCGCTCGCTCGATAAAATGGATAAAATACTCTTTTAATCAGTTTTAATCTTTTTGTCTATTTGATATTTGATAGAGAGCCAAGGTTATTTTTTGTTTTTCATTTTTCATACGGTCGTGTCAATGCGAGATAAACTTGTTTTTAATTTTTTAATTCTTGTTTTTTTAGGTCTTAATGGTTCTTTTTAGTGTTTAGAGTACTAAATTATATTTAGAGGAGAAGGGTAAGGATGCCGATGAGTGGTACTTACTTGTGTATGTTAAAAAAAATTAATCTATTGATTAGAATTAATATCATTCAAATGTTAATTTGATGCCTATCAGTGCTAAGTGCTAACTGTCAATGAACTGCTAATATAAAAAATATTACCGACACTTTCAACTTTTTTGTGGTTTCTGATCTGGTTAGTTTGTTTATTCTAGGACGTTACTAAAGTATTAATCCCAAAGCGGAACCTGACCTGAGAGTCAAGATTTAGCCATCATGGACCGGATCGTGAAGGAACCAACCAATGCCAAAGAACGGAAAGATGACCACACTTCTGTTTTTTGATATTACAGTTACTGTGATTGTGAAAACCAGCTTTAATTACTACAACTCACTGTATTACACGCAGCACTCACAAGATCACCTTGCTGTAACACAGGAAATACAAAGCCAAAATTTGTCGCCAGCTTTAAAGAATTTCTAGAAGAAAAGAGACAGTTCTCACAGTATTTGTGCTGCAAGAGTGAGGACATTGTTCGCAAACAGAAAGTCTCAGGTGCATAATCGCATTTTTGCACTCATTGTGCATTTACAAGCTACCATAGCGGAGAAATACGGAAGGGTAAGTGGCAATAAACTACGCTACTTTATTACCCTAATGTATGGCCCATATCAGAATTTTTCCCATATATTCTGTAATCAAGTTTTCTGCTATTTTGTCCGGAACAGAACAAAAGAATACGATCATCGTCGCCATCATCAGCTGGTAGTGTTGTGTAGAATTGTCGAGCAATATTGTAAAGACATTCCATTATCGTCAGCGCTCCAACTCTTTCGCTTTCGCTTTGTTTTCCATACCAGTGGAAAGCTTTCCTCCTTCCTTTCTCCTTTCTTTCACCGAAGCTTGAGTTGCTGCATGGATGCAATTCATTGTTGCATTACTGGTTTCCCTCAGTTCAATTGAATTTATGGCCCAAGTAAGTATGTAAGTGAATGTACATGTACACTTTCCAAGCATTAACCTTGAGAATGCAGATACAATACAACTTTTATTTTAATAAACATTGACAAAAAATTGTGAGCTACTTATTTTTTTATTTCACTTTCAGCTTTTTGAAGAGAAAAAAAGAGAAAACAGCACAACTAGCTCAAGATCGTCCACAAACCCACATCACGTCCCTAAGCCAGTTTTCGTGCAAAGAACGAATGCCTTGTGGTGCAATAGTAAAAACACTAACAGAGAACACAAGTGAAGAACAACGACAGACTTCTCTCATTATCCCTATCTGGTTGACCAAAACGGGTGCTGCTAAACATTGAGGTGTAGGAAAGGCATAGAATGGTATGTGTAATGTGTACAGCGCAGGAAAGAAGAAATCTCATAGAGTACTCAGAAATGAAGATATTGTGTAGTTTGTATTAACACTCGTGCAGAGGAATACGACGTTTAAAGTGATTCATTTTTACTTGACTCATTCCCATACACTAGCCAGAGATATCACCCATATGTAGCGCAATAATGTGTGAGTGAAGTAATGATGATAGGGAGTATTTATTTAGAGTATGCTATGTACATGTAAGATAGAAAGTATTACATTATTATTGTTAACCGTATTTCCATTATTGTCTGCATATCTTCATAGTAGTATTGTAAAGTGAGGTAAAGGTAATAAGGGATCATCAGCAGGAGTAATAGTAGTGAGGTAGGATCACAAGTTGTATGCCTAGCTAACCTACCCACAATAATGGCTCACCATATCATTTTCTTATCGAAATGAAAGTAACAAGAACTTGCTCATTTAATAGCCCTATTGCTCTTATCTTTATTTAGTAATGCCTACTATATTACAATAACGCGAAGCCAAGATTTCACGGCCTAGATTGATTTTTTAACTGTTTTCAGTTTAGAAAATTATTGCATTTACTACAAACTTAAAATATGTGTGTACATAGCTAGACAGGAAATTGTAGGTAGAAATTGGTGCTATTTTGACGTTTTCCAGGGGAAATTCAATGTGAAACGGAACAAATATAAATACTCATTCAACAGGTTATTTATTTTTCTAGTGAAAAGATCCGCTGTGTACTACCAATTTTGTGCGCTACTCTGGTTAGTAAAAAATTGCTTGATTCATCAAGCATCTTAACTAACGGTGGTATTATAAATGAGAATTAAATATGAATTTAACTTGAAATATAGTATTATTTTTACGGGAGTGTTTTTGCTGGTTTAAAAAGCGTTTTCCCTGTGAACAGCACTAAAATAATTATTGTGCTAAAAAGTAAATAGCTTTTGTGACTAGAATCATTTAAGATAAATAATGGAACAGTTGGAAGTTTGTAATAGTTGGGAAGAGTTCGATGATAATTCAAAGGTATTAAGTTAAAATGGCTTAACCTTTTCGCAGTAGTAGTTTTTGTGTACAGAGTATTCTAATTATCGATAATTAATTACTGAGTAATATACCTTTTCACAAGCAACTTCACTATCTTCCATGTTCATCTATTTGCACACGATACCATTTATCACGTCGACTGTGTCTTTTGCAAATATATTCTAACGGTAAATGTTTTTTTTTGTTTGTAGCTTTTGGACGAGCAATTGGAAAAATTAAAACTTCAGAAGGAACGAGAACCTATAACGGTAGAGTCTGAGTCAGAATCCCAGTCATCATCCACTTCCACGGGTTCGGAAGCTGCGCCAAAAATGCGTGTTTTAAAGAGAAACGTCGCTCATCCTGTCAGCAATGCTGAAGGTAACTATTTTTTGGCAATGGTAACAGAAATGATTTCGTGTGAAATATGGAGTGTTTCGGTGGCCAAAAACTAATGAGGCTCACAATGTATCTTAATTTCTAATGTGATAATATATTTTGTTTTGTGTAGTAAATTCGAATGAAGCAACGGTGGGTAGTACAAATGGAGTTTTAAACGCGACAGTAATACGGGAAGAAAGTTTGAGGACTCAGTATGTGCCACTTCCACCCGAGCCAAGAATCTCAATTTTAAGCCGTCCAAAGAAAAAATCGTCCGAACAGCATTCCGCGGGTAGTAATGCAAAGTCAAAAAGTCAACAGGTGAAAACGCTAGAGCAGGTACGCAGACATATACTGTATTATTTTATAAAGAAGGTTTGAATTGTTGTCGACTGTATTGACAGCAGCATATTTTAATGTTTAGCGGGAACAAGAGTACGCAGAAGCAAGACGGCGGATTTTTGGTGACGGGGTTGAGACAGTAGAGTCGTGACGTGATTCAAGAAATAAGTGCTGAAAATTCTCCAGATTAAAGTGAAGGATGTGTGGGCCTACAACAATTAATTTTAAGATTGCAAACCCAAATCTTTAAGCTGTAAATACTATTAATAACAATGTTGTAACGAGTTTCTCTACGGAGTTGTGTCATCGTAAACCATCGTGATAAAAATATAGAAAACAACAATAATATCGCTATCAAAAAATCTTGCACGAGTCAACGGATGATATGTGAGATACACTGCATACATATCTGAATGTATTTATGTAATTTTTAGTTTAAATATTAAGTTATTTGCATTGCTAACAAAAAAACAGCTATAAAACTGACTTACAATAGAGAAAGTTTAATACGAGACATTAAATCAGTGGTTCATACAACCCCAATAAATACTCTTTTAAAGTATTTTCAAAAAACTCAATGCGCTTTTCCACGATGTTATTTAGTTTTTATTGATAGAACTGCCTAATCAAACTTATTGGTGGTCATAAAGAGTATGTCTAATATGCATATTTAAATTCTTGTAAATATATTTGTAATACGTGTAAACGAGGTAAAATTAATTAGGCTAACCTGGTATGTGCGTAAATTAATTGCGTGTAGAACCGTGATATTTCTAACTACTACTCCACATTATATTTAATTACCTCTCCAATTTTTGCATTAATACGTGACCTGCTCTTCTTGTGGTGGCTTCAAACATTATTGTATCCGTGAATCGATCGCATTTAGAAGAGACTGTCATCCTCATTATCATAACTAAAGTGGTTAATTTTGAATTTACTACATATTTATACGCTTAAAAACACTTTAGAAGTTTGCACGATTAAAGACATTTTTATACAGGTTTTATTATATGTAGCCGGTATTGTGTACTCCATATATTTCTTTCAGGCGCTTACGCTTGCAGTTTACAGGACGTTGGCTACTGGCAACCATGAATAGAGAATAATATGCCCAAAGTACCATATCATCGAAATTATATTTTTTCTCGTTGATGTGCAAGCTTAATATTGATAAAAGTTACCTCCCCCTTGGTTTTTCCCATATCATTACGAAAATGTAGGTTAATTTATGACAATCTTCTCCCCGAATACATAATTTAATACAAATTACGTACTTTTTACAGACTAATAATATTAAGTAGTGGTATGGTGGATGTGTGTAATATTAAAGTACCCGAGTGCTTTAAGTAGCCTCCAAATGAACGGTTTTAAGTGGACTTTTACGAGAACCATTTCAAAGCTAGCTACCCCGCTTTTTTACGACACAGTGGTGTGGCAGCAACAGCGCTTTTTCGTTCTATCATTACTGCTGTCCTACATTTCCTCTGGACTAGCACAACACAACCGTGCAGCTTTTCTACAAAAATTTGTATCTGCAGGCGTAAAAACATGCTCATCATAATGATCATCTTCTTTCGTCTTTCGCTTCAGTCGCAAAACTGAAATACAGAGAGAAGGAAGGCATCCACTCATTCTTTTTTCTCAAACCCCCACAACAACAGTTTACTTTTTGAGCTTTGCCCGTTAGCCTCGTTGTTATATGCATTTGGTACTTCACACGCAGTGAACCAACAGCCACCAGCAGATTGAATCTCGTCGCGTCGGATAACGAACTTTGCCTAGGATAGCACGAGCAACAGCAGCAACCTCAGATATTTTATACAAATTGTAATAAATAATGTTTCGTCTTTAGTGCAATCTCATTCCTAGTAAAAGCTTCCTTTTCAGGAAGAAGCTTCAATTTCTTACACTTTCTACAACAGGCGCTCTTCCTCGATTCAAATATGATTATGTCTGCGTTTGTATGTTTGTATACGCAGGCAGGTATATATTTTGCATGGACGAACGTGGTCATTATAGATTTAATAACCCAATGAATCGTACGCCTCATAACTACGTGCTGTACTGAAATTGTGCCTTTTTTAATAATGATGATGAAGACGACGATTGTATGTATTGGGAGCTGTAAACTGTATGTAAGAACGAGAAATATCTTATTTGCGGTCCTATCTTCCTCAGTACTACTATAGTACAGATAGCAGCAATGGCAAGGGAAAAAACACACGAACGACGTATTCAACGTATTAATTTGGCGTGTTTACTACCCACACGGAAAAAGCATACAATTCCGCTCCCGCTCTCGAGAGACGAAATGGAGCAGCAGCCGGAAAAAAAGTTACATTTACAAATGAGTTTCAGCGAGGAAAAAATTCATATCTAGTTAGTTACAACACTGCGCCTCATCCCTCTCCCTTTTTGATTACATCACCTTCCACAACATTTCCTATGAACTCAGCTACGTTTGTTCCCATCATACCCAGTAACTTGTAACGTTGTAACTTATAGAGAAAATACAGCATACAAGACGAAGAAAGATGACAAATCAAAAGTTAAACATAACTAAATACCTACTCACTCGAGATTCGAGATACACACACAGCGTAATGATGCAATGAAGAAAAAGGCAAAGCAATAGCTTGTCTCGTTTCAAGTCGTTTCCCCTTTCATCTCTTGTTTCTCGGCTTGCGAGGAAACTGAATAAAAGCATGGTGTGTGTGAGTTAGTGAGTATCTGTAGGAATATTGTAATTTATGAGTCATGAGAAACCTAAACTTCTCTATCAAAGTGTTCAATCCGTGTTTTACGTCACTTTTGTAGATTCTTACGATTTATGAGATGAAGTTGTGTTTGTTTTATGGCATTCTCGCAAGGCAGGCTCCTTAATGTCTGGTCTGAAAAGTATTGCACATTGCAAAAAACTCTTATAATGATAATAATAGTAATAATAATATGTAGTTAGTAGTCGTAATAATGATAAAAATAAGAAAACAAAGTTAAGCCGCCGTTGTGATTATTTACTCTCCAATTCCTCGTCCCCGTCTCCTCCCAAAATCCACTGTTTCTTCCTGTGCGTATCTTTTTGTACTTTTTGCTTAATAAATTCTAGCTCTTCCTCCTCATCATATTATCTTAATAACAAAAAATATCATGGGCCACCTGCTCAATACCCTGCAGGCGCATTCATTTTCTTTCTCTCCATCCCTGTATTTCGAATAAACTTGTGTTGTATTTTATAGAACGCAACGGCAAAAACATCCCAGAACAGCTCACAAACTAACTACAAGCTCGTTTGTTTCAACATCTTGCTCTCTCGTTTTGAACACAGACGTTTATAACCGTTTGCACAAAAAACTACTCTATATAGCCAACAACTTGCTCTTTTTCTGCTGTTACTCTTTTCTTCTTCCTTCATTTTTCAAATCGTCTCCTTCTTTCGGTCTCTCGGTTTGTTCGTTATTCATTTGTTCCCTTCAGCGGAATCAACGACAGCAAGAACAGCAGCAGTGCAGTGTGACTGAACCTGAACAAGCAAAACAACTTGGGATGCGGATGAAAAAGATGAGCAGCAGATGATGATGGTTCATGGTTCTCTCACTGCTGTTATCTGCCTGGTTTTCTCTTGTAAACCAGCAAAAAAACATACAAGATGATGATGGGGAGAAGAGAGAAAAACCGTTGGTGAAAAAGAGACGAGGAAAAGAAGTGTATCCCCCAGGTTCCCCCGTGTACCAATTTTTCTACATCATCATGCTTCCATCTGTTCCTCTCTCTCTCTCTCTTTCTCTCTCCCTCTCTCCTTTGCTCTTTGGTGTGTGGTAAATATGCAGCAGAAGAGAAAGAAAGAGTGGCAAACTCTCAGAGACGCAGCAATCGTAGCCGAACGAGAACTTCTAGTTTGGTTTTTGTACAACAAAGATAAAAAGAACGTGTAGACACAAAAAAATGTGTACAGCATTTTGAAATGAAAAATCTTTCTTCTTCTTTTTTGTCTTAGCAGCTCTCTGCTCTGCTCCAACACACAGCCGCACGCATTTTCTCTTTTGGACGTTTTTAGTTTTCTTTGTGCGTTACACTTTTCCTCATGTGCGTTGCATATGTAATGCGCTTGCAGACCGTCTCATCCGACGAGTTATCGCGTTGAATTTTGACAAGTACATATAATATGTAATATGAACAAATTGCCAGCAAACACTACTCTTTGTATCTTTCAGAGTTGTCAGTCTTTTTGTGTAGTTTCCACTACCAGCAGCAGTAGCATCTCCCAAACTAACTGGTGTGATGTTGGTGGTGGTGAGTGATGATGACGAGGTAGGGGTTGCCGTGTAAAATTACTACATGAACAAGCTATACCTATACAGGGACGTGAAACACCTAACATGGGAATATGCCTACGATGGTGTCGTTGATGGAGGTGGGGATGTTCAACGCAGAACCCTACAAGTTTACTAACTTTTATGTGTAATTACCAGCGACACGGTGAATTACATGAGGAAAATCACCAGCATAAATTACACTAACATACTAACAAGTACACGTAGTAACATCGTCGTCGTCGTCCCTCAGGTACGCAACCCAATCAGCTCAGCAAAACACACACTGTACAAGTCACATACCACCTAACTTCCAACTTATTCATCAAAATAACTGCTGTAAAATGTGTTTAGGCAACCTACCAATGTACTTTTACAAACGACATCATCATCCTCGACCATTGTTGTGCAGCAGCCGAACAACGCAGAGCTGCGAGTCTGTGACAAAAGGGACGAACGGATTAGAAAACCTCCCTTTATCATCAAAATAGACTGCTGCTGATCTTTAATACTGATGATAATGATTACGATGAATGGTGATAGTGATGATGATGATGATGATGATCTTCATTCGCGGTAATATTATACTTTTCGTACATGTGTGCTGGTATGTATGTCTGTATTTTATGCGTGCTTCATATCATCATCCCCTACTGCATTTTTACTACCTGCCTCTCTCTCTCTCTCTTTGCGTCCGCTCTTCCCCTGCTTTTGCCAGGAGAGGAGGATGCGAGGATATTTGAGTGTTGAAAAATATGGAACGGAGGAGGTGGTTGTAAACTTTTTATAAAGGGAGCACTCAGCGAACATATTGTTCTACACGTATATTCACCCTGACAGCAGCGTCTAGCATACAGAACACAGAGCAATCTCTGACGGAAAACTTATTGTATGTATCTACTATGTGTGTGTAGGTCGTTTTTTGTTATTGTTGTGGGATTTGAAGTACAATGCAGCGTGCCGTCTGTTGTGGGTTTTTTGGTTGTCAGAAAAGAAGAGAACAGAGGTCTCATCTCATCATCATGAATATTTTTCCATTATTGCTAACATATAGAGAAACATACCTCTGCTCTGCACAAGCACACACACACGTTCCTGTCTACATGGGATAGGTATCCGCGTAACATGGTTCGTGAACAAGGCTTCCAAATGAAGTTACATGTAAAACAGCCCAAGACAGGGAGAAGATACTACAATGACGACGATGATGATGATGATAATAATACCAAGAAATAAGAAGCAAAAATGAAACAAATCCTCCCCACAATAAAATGAGAATATGGAATAATACTACTTGGTCCGACTTAACATGACGGGTAATGCTATTTGATGTCCTGTCTGTAATGCTCGTGTAGTCAAGTAGTAAAATTATTACAAGTACTAGCAAGAGACCCTATCTAAGACCTAAGCATGTTGGTTTTGATGTAATATTTACTAAAATTACTGACATTAATGCTAAATACAAGTAATGCTCTCAGAAATAAGACTCTACATATTTCTGAGCATTGAGCACAACACACATTACTACTTACTATTACTGCCATCAAAGGAAAACTCTCCCTCTCTCTCTCATCCCTGCCGTCTTATAGTATTGCGTTCTGTTCTGCGAGTGACTAATGTAGTAATCAGCTTTGCAAAGGTATTCCTTCCCGTCATCCGTCGTAATCATCCACAGCAGAAGTAACTTAATATTGCCATTACCAAGAAGAAAGGAATGTTAAAAGCAGGATGATCATGATGATGATGATGATCAAGAAGAAGAAAAAACTGACACAAACAGCATTACATTTTGATTTCAGGTGATACCTACACATTTGATGATGATTATGACGACGACGACGACGACGATACGAGCCGCTGCTGCTGCAGCAGTGTAGTAGCTGTTGTGGGGGATGTTGTTATTACTCATTCTCTTTCTTCCCTTCTTTTTAACTTTAATGGTAACTTTATAGTAGTCACCGTCACTTTGTGTTTTGTATTTTGTGTTATATCACGAGTATGAGTGTGTCTGACTACAAGAGAGGATATATGATATGATGAGATGACGTCTAACCTTACAGTGCCAACGCATGCCAACGTTTCTGTTCTCAAGTCTCTCTCGATACTCTTTTGCTGGTGGTGGCGGCGGTGGTGATGCGGACTGCTGCTGACTTAGAAAACGTGTTGTTCTTTCTTTAGTTCTCTTCTGTGTGTACGGCAGACGAGAAGAAACTACTAAAAACGTACGTTCCTACGATCCCCGTTTGTCCTGTTGTGAGCGTGTACGACGGCAGCAGCAACAGCAGCAGCCGCCGCAATAAAGTGCCAGGGCATAAAAATATAGCCAAAAATATATATTGTCAATATCACATCGTCATCACCATCATCGTCAACAACCGCGTTGTCAGTCAGGTACATCAGCCACTAACTTTTTTATATATATGGGGTGTGTAAGTGTGTATGTGTGTGAGTGTGTCCTTCGATCTTGATAGCCGCTCTTTACACTGGTACAATAAAAATGTATCTGATGCGTTACTACTACTACTAGAGTGGTAAAAGAAATTCCTATGTATACACACACTACCAATCATTATCCTCGTCATCATCATCAACGTCGTCTTCGCATGGAATGGAGTGACATGTTACTCTACTGAAACAAGACTACATAGAGAATTCCTCACGACAAGAGCGGTCTACTCTGGCACTCACACAAACTTACTTTTCGTTTGGATTGATGAGCTACGGATATTTTTACGTGACAAGGTACACAATACACACATATCTACAAAGTAGCTTTTTTTGACAGTCGCGTGGATAATATGGAAGGACCTTCTTCTTCTAAAAAAAAATAATAAGACCTCTGAGCTGTATACGAACGCTGCTGCTATACTTTGCTATTTTACCTTGAAGCCCGGCAGATATTGTTTCACTTTTTCGTTTTTTTCGCTAGTTGTTTCTGTTGGATTGGAATAAAAGGAAATTGGTGTATGCAGGAAGAAACAAGATGAGCTGTATGAAACCAATTTGTTGGAACGCAGTATAACCGCCGTGTGTGTGTATGTGTGTGTGTAAAAGGGTGCCTATATATGCCTCTTTGTATGTTCCTGTTGTAGACGTACACACATGCATGAACAGAGCAGACAAACAGTAAGAGATTTTTTGGAGGATTATTATGATAATAGCAAAACAGAGATAAAAAATAGGACTAGGAGGACGGTCATGTCATATATGCGGGAAATATAATACTACTATACTCCCCTCTACACACACCTAAATAGGCAGTCGTGATGTCGCCTCTAATAGTATTTTTACTACCTACATTACCCTGTAATATGGATAATATTGGGTTGTTACCATTGTGTAACCGTGTAAGTTGCAACTAACTACCCCGTTGCATTAGGTGCTTATAGAGAGTGAGAGAGAGAATTCTTAACAAAATTGGATTGTTGCCTGATGTGAGAGGACTATCGACTGACAAAAAAAGCGCCCACAACAAAACATTATAACAGTCACCATCATCGTAAAAGCCGTGGCGGATCACCACCACATAACTCTACTTAGCCCTCTTCTAGCTCTTGCAAGAAAGATATTTTTCTAAAAAAAACGAAGTGTGTGAGTGCGTTGCGTGGTAGTAATGGTGGTGGTGTGTATGTGTGTGTGTGAGATGCATGCGAATGTCGTGCCTTTGAGTACCCTGCCATGTCAGTACTAAACAGAGTGGAAGAATAGCAACAAACCCCATTTGAAACATCATCACTTCAATTCAGCCGAGAAAAAAAACAGAAGACAAACCCGTACACCCAAATAGAGACAGAGAGCGAGAGAGAGAGAGAGACGAGTACATGGACCGAGAGAGAAAATGGAGTTAGTAAATAAAGTAAACGGACGACGAAAAAGTTGTTATTAGGGAGCAACGGCAAGAGAAAAAGTGCATGTGTGTATGTACGACGAAGTAATAATAATAACAACAGGAAAGGAAGAAAAAAAAGAAAATCATTAAGGGATCCTGTTTGCCTGGCTGCTTATATTTTGCAGCTTCTCCCTCTTTAGTTCTCTGGACAGGCTACTGAGCGAGTGTATGTCAAAGGGAGCGAGAGAGAGAGAAAAGAAGAGAGATCCCATTCGTTTCCCAACATTGCCACAGAAGCCACCGTTTGTTTCTCCCTGCTTGATGCTGATTCCCATTTTTTCTGTTTCACGGCCAACAGAGTATTTGTTCGTTTGTTCGTGGCACTTACCTATACCTCTACCATTTATACTCGTTTTTTTTCATGATCACAACCTCACACAAAACTGAAAGGTGTATAATAATAATAATACTTAGACAGGAGAGAGAGCCGCATTTTGGCCTTTTGCTAGATTTGGGATTAAGACTCGTCCCGTTTCTGTCTGTTTCTCTTTTTAACTGGAAGTAAAAAAGAGACGGCATATGCTTACCATTTTAGTTTTAACTGTACAGGGGAAAAAATAAGATACACACCAAAATACAACGAGAGAGGTATACAACTAACTACACAAGAGACCAGTTGGATTGAAAAAAAGAGGGGAAAAATTACAGCACACACACCACACAATGTCAGTTTTACTCAGAGAGACCAGCAGCAGCAGAGGCGGCAGTCGTCAGTCCGTATAATTTTTTATTATGGACGTGTTATAATGTTTCAACGTGTTCTCTGTGCATATGGTTGTTGCTGCCTGCTAATATTTCCCTCTGTGTCTGTAGCTGTATGTGTGTGTAAACCTCCTCCTTCATGATACGCGACAACGAGAGTAGTCATACCTATGTGCGAGAATGCATTATGCATAATACGTTGTCGTCCTCATGCTCCCTCTACTCCAGGTTATAAGCAGGGGGTTCCCAATAATTCTCATATTCGTATTATATGTTGTGCCGCTGTTGTATGTGTATCGCTCTCTGCATTTTATTTGTTATTGTAAGTTGAGTTTCACTCTCTTCTCTCATAGACCCGTCTGGGTCCAGTCCAGAGCAGCAGTTGTTGGAGCAGCAGCACCAGTTTTGGTTGTTTCAGTTTGTAACTGACAAACGGTGAAAACGCGAGCAACTCAGAGAGAGACGCAGCTCGAGAGAGAAAAAAAAAATATAAAAAAAGTGGTGGTGAGTAAGCTGAAAGCTCTCGGTGTGTGTTGTTGCTCGTCACCAGAAAACAGCGTTGTGTGTTGCATATGTAAAAAAAGATCAGAAGCGAGCTTTTTTGTGGACAGTAATAGTAACAAAGCTGAAAAATTACTGAAAAGGAGAAAAAACAAAACCAAGCTACACGCTACTGCAACTGCAAAGGCCAGTCAGGTATGGAAAACTGGAGACGGAAAAAAGGAAACAGATACCTTTGCATTGTATCATCGCAGACTTAGGCTTTTAGACATACCAACACAGATAACTTAATAGTCATCCGGAGTGGAACTACGGACAGCGTGTACTATTAACATTATCGTAACCATCATCCTTGTTTCCACTTTCCAGTTGAGTAGAAAACACACAAACAATAATACTAACAACAGCAACAGCGCTCGTTGAGGATAACATTACTACTGCGGAGATTAATCAAGGTTGCCTGTGAAAAATAGAATGAAAGAAAGATACATGCAGATTACCAAGTAATTCTCAGTTTCCTGTGAGTGAACGTTATTATTTAGTGAGAAAGAGTGATTTTACAACAGAAAACAAAAAAGGAAAATACACATAGGAGGTGTTTGTAACCCGCAAAAACGTATTTTTGAAAGAGAAAAAAAGTGAATTCATTTTACCCAAAAAAACTGACCAAGGATCTCTCCTCCTTTTTGATCAGCCCACGGACGACGTGTTGTAGACAACACGGATTTTTAAATAATTGGATTCTTACTGACTCTGCTGAGGACGCCGTATAAAGCAAAGGTTGGTTAAAGCATTTTGTACATTTCTTTGTATTTGTGTAATTTGTACAAATATTATTTTAGTCATGACAGAAAAAAAGACAAAAATCACCGCGCCACGCTCGCTGCAGTGTGTGGCGTAATTATAAACAAGTCATTAGGGAGAGAGAGAGAAAGATGGAAAGCGAACTAGCAACTAAGTGGTCATCCTTGTGAAATACTTTTTATATCTTCATGTATCGTTATTATTATTATTATTATTATTATTCTCCTTCTCTCACTGTGGTGTTATGACTGTTATTTTTTCTTCTTTTTGGCATGGCATGTGGCGCATGCATAATGTAAATTTGCAGAGGCATTTTTGCTCTCTGACTGCCTGCTTTGTTAATTGTAACGGTCTTCTTCTCCCCATGAGTCGCTCTTTTGTAGACCCCTTTTTACTCAGCCAGGTTTCGTGTGTACCTACAGACTCGTTTTGAATTTGTGCCTCTTTTGGATACCTCGTCTTGGATCATCATCATTTATCATCTCCAAAAAATAAAAACAAAAAGCCGTTTTTGCACAGGGATAGAGAGAGACACACACAACACACACGCAGGCCCCAACAAAAAATCCAATTACCCAAGGATTGTATGTCAGTAGTAAATTGGTGGGGATGACAATAATTAGTACGACGAATAAGAATGCTTGGTCATTCGTCATTTTTTCTTACTGTTTTGTGTAGCAATATGCTTTTTATTGCTATGAAAAGGAAACAAGTAGTGTGCATGTGTGTGGTCTACAAGACCGATAGTAATAAATTAGGCCATAGTTTTATTTCATCTTACTCTTCCTACCAATATGTAGCAAGCATTAACGGCACATGCTACACAAAATGGCATAGTCATGCTACTTACTTACTGCTTACGACCAGTACTAGACAATATGATACCTACAAAACTTTTGTCTTGCATTGTCTTCTCGAAATGTTGCTAAAGCCAAAAAGTAACGTCATCCTGCGCGTCATCGCCGGCCTTTTCTCCTTGTCTCTGCGAGGCATACAAAGCGCGCTGCAAAAAGTAGAGCCGAAATAGAGATTTTCCTAAATTCCTTTTCCCTGTTGGTGGATTTGTAAGGGATTGCAGGAGAGAAAGAGAACAGGGAGAGTGGAGAGATAAAAGAGAAGAGCACGGCCACTCGACGATAACAAGTGCAGAGGACCGAGACCGTGCGAAATGTCAATGTTACTCTCTTTTATGACCAGTGACAAGGTAAAAGAACCAAAAAATGCCAACAGGGCAGTAACGGCAGAGCTTTGGAACAAGGACAATTATATTATGCTTTTTTTCTCCTTTTTTATACTGCCTGCCACAAAAGTAATCAATAACGTCGTTGACCACGACAGATGGACGACGGATGATGGTTGGAGAGACGAGAGGGTAAAATAAATCCTATCGATGATAAGGATAACGATGATGATGAAACTTTTTTTGTATTGATGAGTTGGCTATAGCGCAAAAAAACAAAATTGCAAAGTTTATGTAAACCTTTACCTTGTGTGAAGGAAAAGGCGCACTAGTCGTAAAGAGTAAATCAATCGGTCTATACAAGGTGACAATAAACCAAAAGAGCGTTTACTTCTTTTTACGCACATGCTCTGTCTGGCTATCAGCGATCAGCGTGTGCGTACGTTTGTACCTATTGATGATTAAAACTTATTAGAAGTAATATCGACCTTATCAAGATTTATTTCAGCGTTTTGTTGTTGTATCCCAAAGAGAGAGAGAGAGAGGTCAGCATGTGTGCGCGCGCGCTAAACAAGTTATTAGTGAACAAATCTGCTAGAAACGCGCGTGCTGGTTCCATTCTTGCGTAAACATTAAGGCTCCCTCCTAAGACGGTCTCCAAAATGCATTAAAAATGAGCGCAACCCATTTCTCTCCAATAATAGACGCCTGTAATTACTTTTGCATTTGGTAAATTGAATGACTTTTGAAAAAATGGGTCTAAATTGAATAATGATTGCTGCCATTGAATGGAGGCATAATGGAGGAGAACATTGAGTTTGAAAGGTAAAGAGCTTTTGTATTGTTTCTCTTTTTTTATCCTCGTCAGTGTATTATCATCAATCATTTTGCAATAATTTCTCGTTGCCAGATACGGGCTCATCCAATCGACAGTCTATTATAGAGCACCATCGCACACACACACACGGTTATTATTGGGGCTACAAAAGAAAAGAAAAGACCTTTTAAATTCATTCCCTCTCTGTTGACCATTTTACACATGAGAGGGTTCCCTAAATTTTTTATGATTATTTGACAGTATCATTAATGCTCATCTTCAACACAACAGAGTTATCTCTTTTGAAAAAAATGCGAAGAACCTCTTTATTTTATAAAACAAAAAAAATCGTGAATAAATAGCGTTTGTAATCATCATGCAACAAGGATGATGATAGGATGATCTCCTCTCCGCATCATCGTCATCAGTATCGCCGCCGTTGCCGTCGTCGTCATTATTATTATTATTAGGTTGTTCGTCATTCATGATTCATGAATTATGTAGAATCCCACCGAAAGAATTTTAGATCTTGAGGGGATATACAACGCATACCTGCATAAAAATTCATACATGTTGTGTGCGTACCATACGCCAACGCAATTTGATTGCAATGTAAAATTTGTAACTAACAACAAACTTATCAACAAGACTGATCACTACCACCTCCATATTGGCCCGCATATTACACCCCCCTCTCCTCCTCAACAACAAAAACATGGGCTGATGACGATAATTGTAAACTGTGTCTATATACATTTGAGAATCAACTTCAACACAGACACTCTCTCACACAGGGGGATATTTAATTTATGGCTGCACAATCAGAAAAAAGCATCTCGGCTTATTTCATGAATGACTCTGACATGACATACATTATGTAGCAATCTACATTAAAATGTATGTTACAGTTAACCTCGTGTTAGGGATGTTGTTAAAAAATTATTGTTGTTGTGATTCATATTATTAGAGCACGCTTTAGTCGCTGCGCATCATACCTAATTCTTTTCCCACTCATTTCACAGCGAGAGAGAGAGAGAGAGAGAGAGAGAGAATTCAATAATTTTCTAATAGATGCGCAATATAGGCTTACAATACATATTATAAATATCTATTCAAATTCAAAAGCAACCTGTTGTCATTCACTTCTTATCAGCGTCCGCATCACCAGTTCAATTCAGATTCAAATAGAATCATCCTGACGCTGGGAGAGAGAATCGTCATCAACAAGTCAAGGTGAAACTCTGGCGAATTTGCATCATACTCGTCATACTACGTGTACAATTTAATATTACAAGTTGTATGTAGGTTTTCCGTGGTAGTAAATAAATGCACGTACGTGACACTATAAAATTGTAGCAGAGAGATAATAATAGTAGAACTGTGTTCTGTTGTATTACATGAATGACTGTCTGTTGTAGTTTTTTTTAAATTTTTTGCGGAAAGATTGCAAAGATGCAAAACAGCCTTCCCAGCACACACACACACACATTAAAACAACTTGTGTAACCTTTATCTCCACATCCCAGCATCGTCACTACTGCTGCTGCTGCTAACTTTGCACAACAGCGTCCTGCCCTCCTCCTCTCTTCTGCAGTTCCTCTTTTGATCGCAATCAAAGCAGCATGTCGTCGTAAGCAAAAAAAACAGCAGAGATGGAATTATACATGTTAGACGGTTGAACTTGTGGGTTTGAACAGATATCTCTAGTAAAATATCCTCCTTGCTGCCTATCATCTAGTAGCGACATTCAGAGATATTCCACCTGTATCTGCACGGACGCATGCATTATTACTTGTAGGTACACTTAATCTTCTTACGTTGGGTAAAATCAAAGTCAAAGCAAACTATATAAAAAAACGTCAAGCTAGGACAGACCACCAAGCCATATTAGTAAACAGGATCCTTTGAATAGCAATATATGTATTCTCTTGTGCTTTAAATAATAGGCAGGAGGTAAATACAGAAAGAACGTAAAACATATTATTATTGTCTTGTGGGGTTGATGCTGACGGTGTTTTGTGGTGGCGGCGGTAATATTACGGAAGGAGACTTGGCAAAATTTAATTATTTTTTTCATGAGCAGAGAACAACTGAAAAGAATATTCTGTTTAGGTAATGTACTTGTATTCATCTCTTCGTCAGCAGGCGGAATGGAACTGTGTGTTCTTGTGAACGCCGGGATAGGAAAAACTTGTAAAGGGGGAGAGATGCCCTCTAAAGAAGGCAATAACAGCAATTACACGGCTCTGTAAACCTGTGCTATTCACCAACAACAAGCAAGAACAAACTCGTAAAAACCAATACAAATTGCCAGGCAAAATTTAGCATTCAATCTGCCAGAAGAAAGCAATAATTCTACATCAAAATGATTTGTAAAAGTGATTGCCTGTTAGATCTTTGCGGTATATATAATAATATTGTCTAAATATCCTACGCTGGCTACGCTTGCAAACATTCCGTTTTATTTTCAGGAATGCCTCTTCTACACTTTTGGTTTTTGTGAGGGAGTCTGTTTGTGTCTCTCTCTGTACGCGTATAAATTGCACGCATGAATGTACCAGTGTACGAACACGTAATAAAAAAAACTTCTCTCTCTCTCTCCCTCTGTAAAAAGAATATAAAAGATCAAAAGGCGTGCCTGCAAAAATGGCCATAATATATTCATTCTTCAAACTACAGACAACAGACGCACACAACGCAAGTTGGGATACAGAAAAAATACCCACGAGCTGTGGTGATGAATGGCAAGGATGATGATGATGATGATGAGTTAAAGTGAGCATAGTACCAACTTGTAAAAAACACATAATCCAAAGTTATCATAATTCTTAAAATCCCATCTCTATCTTATCATCATCCCTTTTATATCTTTGACTGAAAAATTTAAAAGGATTATTTCGCATTTGGCTGGTTGGTGCTGTTAATTCGCTTCATACTCCGGTAACAACTCACCGGCTGCTGAACTGTGGTAACAGCCTGAAAAAAATCTCAATTTCCTCTATGATGATGATGATGAGGATGATAATGAAAATTTTATCGCTGGTGCCGCTGTACAAGATCATAATAATATTTACACGTTTACATAGTCAAAATATTACGGCATCCACACATGCTCGTAAATGGAATACGTAATATAGTTGAAAGGTAGGTAGGTCTTTACTCATTACAACCAGATGGTGATGAAGATGATACATATTGTTAGCTGCTGGTGTTGGCGCTATTGTTACCTTACTGGTATGCAATTTTCATTTTGTAAAGAACGCACCACCACTATTATCATTCTAAAGTCCTGAGATAACCCAAAAAAGCGGAATTTATAATCACTCAGCACTCTCCTATCTTTTTCAGCATCATCCTCATCATCGTCTGTAATAATAATAATAATAATAATAATAATAATAATAATAATACTAATAATAATAATGTGTGTATGATCTGCTTCCGACACTTTTTCAAGCATGTTGTGTACGACTGTCTATATAGTGGTGGCGTACCATAAAAATGTGATGTTCGTGTATACCCCGACTAATATGCTGTGTAGCACGAACTTCTCTTGTCTTGTACTATTTATTACACGCATGATGGCAAAGATAATCTCTTTTCATTGCTCTTTTTTTGTGAACTCAAAAGAATGTATCATCATCAGCAGCAGGAGTATTTATAAAAAAGCTCCTTTTCGTGCGAGTATCTCCCGTTCTTATTGTCGACGTAAGAAAGATGTAAGATATGGTAAACATACCTAATGTTCTTTCGCAAGTCGGCAAAAAACCAAGGCTTCCTCTTTCCTCCATGTTTGTCTTTCTTCTGCTCCAGCAGACTAAAAAGCAAAATGACTTTCTCTTCCTCTCAGCTTGTAATACACTTTTTGCTTCCTTTTTCACATTATTATGGTCTAGTTGTTGAGGAGGAAAAGGGAGGCGGGTGCTGGCGGCGGCGACAGTGGTGGTAGAAAATATGGCTATGTGAAGGAACGTTCTCCAAAAAAAGTAGTCTTCAGAATTTCCTTTTTCTCTCTCTCTCTCATTCTTTCTCCCCCTTTTTTGCAAATAACGTATTTCACAACCATTATCCTATTACTTTTATTATCATCCTGGCATTGTTATTATTCATGCCTACTTTAGCAACGACGCACACACTCTCCCATGCAAATATTCCGGTAATATTATATATAGGCAGGGCTATACATACTTGATGGTGGTGGTGGTGGTGTGTTATGCCAGAAAAAATACGACAAAGAGGGGAGTATGAACATAAAAAATGTGCCATTTTTCATTGGATTTGTTACAGAAAAGTGTATAAGCCCAAAAATCCTTGAGAATATGTCAAGCGAGAGCTTAAATAAATATTACAGTTTCACAATAATAGTCCAACCCTTCCTTGTGAGATACCTCTGCACACACTCGAGGGGAAAAAACCAACAACGCACACCTACTTGACTTGTTTCTTTTTCTACGCATTGTTATATATTGTTGATGGTCGTTGTGATAAAGAGGGACCAAGAGACCAAGCGATCGAAAATACACACACACGTACGCGATGGCATGCGAAATCCTATTTTGTAGACGCATACCTTCTGCTACTGCCATAAGAGACGACGCTGCCACTGCCACCAACTTTTGACTGCCTTATCGCTCCTCTGCTCCTGTATATTCATCATTTTCCATGGTGCTTCTTCTTCCCTCATGTATTTTTGCACAGAGACGATTTTTTGTCCCCTGCCTGTTCGCTGTCCGATTTGTTCTTCTGTCTTAGGGACTTATGTAGCCCATTACAGAGAATTCTGTTAGCGTCAAAATGATATTGTTACTCTCCCTGCTACACTTGTTCAAAAGCAAATACTTTAAGTCCCTGTAATTTATGGGTGACAAATGGCGTGATGGCGGTTGGTGGCGCAAGGCATGCGCTAAATATTTTTGAAGGAAAACTTTTGTTGTATTCATTTTTGGGGGAAAATGCCCATAGTCCATATCATAATAGGCCGGCTGTGGCTGTATGTATACATATATATATTCCGGGTGTAATAAAAGGGAACAGCAGGAAAGAGGGGTTTTCTCAGGAAGGAAAAAAGGCTTAAAATATAATTCTCCCGAAAAGAAAAGGTTTATACACCTGTTTTGTCACACATATTGTGGCAATATAAATATCCCCATAAAAAGTGTGAAGTACGTTCACATTCCAAAAAGTTTGGTCTTTTCAAACAATACCATTTTTTTCTCTCCGTGGCACTCACCGTTTGTGAGTGGGTCATTGGTCTTCTTAATTTTCTGGCGATGTCGTGCCGTGTGTGTGCATCATATCGTTGTATTTTCTCACCTCTTCTCGCGCGCCTCGCCCATGTGTACAACGCGCTTTTACAAAATGACAACAACAAATCACATCTTATTTGTTATTATCACTAGCACCGTGTAATTTACGTAAATTTTTTTCTCTCCCTCTTGTGTACTTCAGAGAGTGCAGAGTGGCGAGAAACTGCCCACATAAATACTGGCTTTATAAGCACTCTACTCACAGAGCTCCCATTAAAATGAAAAGTCACACATCATCCTGGGAAGTTCACACCAGCATAAAAAAATGTACACAATGCAGCAGCAGCAGAGCAGCAGCAATCCCCCAGCCAGTCAAGTTAACACAATCACCCATAAAATATGTCCCTCCCTCACTGCTTTTATGTTTCTTTTAAAGTAAAATTATTGTCGTGCGTGTGGCCTGCGACAATTTACTTAACAAGAGGAATATTTTATGCAGCAGAAGCCAGCAGCTGCGGTAGTGCGATGCAGCGAAAAAATGGCTAAATTAATTGCGTTGTGAACAGCAAAGTGATTTTTCTATGGATTTTTGAGTACATGCTGGGTATAGGTGCGCGCTAATGTGGGTAATTCTATCAACAACAAAGTTACTTAAGTTCTACTTAAGTTGTCACATTTAATCAGGATTCTGTGTTAATAACCGGTATAATTGCATTACAATTTTTCTCCTCGTTTTATACCCAAATACCTTGTAAATTTTCTTGTTATCGAGAAGAGTGCGACAAACTGATGCATGATGATGATGATGATGATGATGATCAAACCATTTTCCATTTTACATTGTGTGATGTCGTATATATCGTCATCGTCCACTGTGTCTTTGTAGTGAGGTTTTGTTGAGGATGATAAATTGCCCTGCATGGGTTTAGAAAAGACCTGATAAAAATTTAATTGGTTTTGTTGTGAGCGAGGGGGGGAGGACTGATGATGAAACTTTCTTGTAATGAATTGATAATGATAATTATGAATTATTGCACGTCAAATCTACTATAAAAATAAAATGATATTGAGCATGGTTGTATGTGTGTGCTTTATGGTAAATAAGGTGACCCTCTTTGCCTGACCCTCTCACAGTAACGACGACAAAATATGTTTCATATTCTCATCTTGTCTGATTTTTTCAAGTTGTGTAAAACTTTTTTCTTTTTTCTGTGTAAGGAGCCAGCTACAATGTGAGTAAAACGTGCCAAGAAAAACACGAATCTCAGGGGTAAAAAGTGAGTTTTTCAGTTTTTTCACGTCAAATTATGCGTGTGCAGTATTTTATGTGAGACGGTCTGCAATTGTCTGATAAACGATGTCAATTTTCATGCTTGTAATGAAAAGAGAGCTTGCATAAAATATTGTTGTTCATAATTAATAACGATAATAATTCACTTATCTGTAGAAAATCAAAAGCGTCAAGTTTTACTGTCGTTGTGCGCACTGCGCAGGTAGGTATATCACCTCCACGTAGGTACGCGTCGTAGTTAGGGACAGGTGGGATGTATACAAAGCGAGTGAGTGTTTCTAATTCGTTTTTCTTTTATCAACGCAACATTCTTTAATTACAAGACAATAGCATACCTCCGTGTTTATTTAGGGAAGGCTTATTGTTGCACATCATCATCATCGCAGTCGTCATCAGTGAAACAAAATACAAAATGATGACTGCGTGGTAGCGCGAGTCTTGCTACGACAGATAAGTTGACAAATTAAAAATGAATTGCAGGTGATAAAGGTTACAATCCTTGTTGTGCTCTGCGTTTATTGCCACATCAGTCTCACCATCAGTAAATCTAGTTAAGCAAATAGACTTACTACCTTGTCGTGGTCACTTTCCTTCATTTTTCATCGTTAAAATCAAAATCTTGATCTGTGATCAGTGTACTAAAGACATTCACACAGGCGGAATGAATGCACCCATCCACATGTCCCTGATTGCGTTAGTTTCCCCCTCATCAACATCGTTGTCACTCTCGTTTCTATTCTTGTTATCATTTTGCTGTGGTGTTGCTGTCGCTGTGGAATGGGAAGATTATCCGGCTTTGCGTAGAAGACAAGTTTGTATCGTGGTGTAGATACTGCTGTGGTGTCTTTATCGTTACTGTCGGCTTTTCCTTTTGCGCGTTTAAAACCAAGTTGTGTCATTGGTGCCATTACATTTTATTGAAATTGCTGTTGTTATTGGTGTATGTTTCTTGTTAGACGCGGCTATTAGGTATCTCCATTTTTCTTGTTACGCGGAAGCATGTAATCCTAATCGACAATCGACATTAACACGGATTAGGGAAGCGTCACGGATTTTTACTACAGATTGAAGAGATTTGAAATTTTTTCATTAAATGTCACTAAAAAAGTTAAGCAAACATGGTGCCTCCACACATGAAAGCCAAGGATGCTTATCCTGGGTGATGGGATGACTCTACAACAACTTATACAGAACTAACACTGATAAAAGTAGAGGCTGTTGTTATGTTGGGACCTTCTAAGAAAAGCCACACTATTCCCATTATATATCTTTACAACCCAGTCATTATACAGCGAGACCACTAGGTTTGACCACAATTACGACTTTTTGGATTGCGACAATTTTACAACAGCATCGTGACAATAAAATATTATATACCGGTCGCAACATTCCTATTTTATAATAATTTATATGTGACATTATTGCTAAAACTGGGTTTATTTATTGCACTGCTAATGGCCTGCTGATGATGATGACGATGATGTGATGACCTGTCTGCTTGGTGCAGTAGAATGACATGATGTAAATTTTAAAAAAATAACGGCAGTCCTACTAATGGCCTGTAAAGAATGTAAGAAAGCAGAGTTCTTGTCTCCTTTCCTCTTAAAACGACAATTTCTGCAAATCTACAAACTTTTAAAGCGTTTATCTTGTTGTTCACAACTCTTCTTGTCTCTCGTTATTATTCATATTTTATGCCAAAACAGAGAAGGAAAATATCAGCGTCAGTAAAAACGTCAAGAAAAATGAAAGCTTCTTATGTGTGTGCATACCCTGTGTTGCACACCCAAACACAGAACAATAGCCTTGTCACCGTTGTCATTATCAAGATCATCAGCATCGTCGTGTGGAAGAGACTTTTCTTGAATTTCTTGTAATATTCATTTCCCTTCGTTTATAGATGTTCAGCCTGTCTGTTGTGCCATAATTCTTTCATCATCATAAATGCCGTTTTTAATGGAATAAATGATACAACAACAATTTGAAGTGACAAGTTTCTTGTAAATTAGGCGCATAAAATATACGCAATAGGAATATTATGCAGACACGTATCCCCTATTACACATGGATATATCGTCATATTTAATGGATGATGACAGCATCCAAAGGGGAAGATGCAAACTAGAAGTGACACGAGTAAAAAAAAGCAGGATCGGAGAGAGACGTTGTGGTATGTGTGACAACAAGTTTGTACACAGGATACGCTAATTAGTCGCAAGTCTAGTCTTATGTTGCCGTTAAATGTTGTTGCCCTTGCGTGGTTGCTGGTTGGTTTGGTGCACTGGCATTGTTCCTTCTCTCTCTCATCACAGTCATCATCAATAATATAACATCTTGGCTTCTAGTTTGCCATAAAACATGACAATAAACCAGTAAAACCACAAAGATAGATGAGGATGATACCCTGTGTGTACCAGCACAGTCACATACACCACAACAAAATAGAAATAGACGGGGACAACAACGACGACGAAGACTAGGATAACAGGATGAGCCCCAACTTCTAAAAAAAATCCCTATCAACGGAACAAACATGAGGCGAAATTACACTACGACTGAGCTTAAAAAAGTAAAGAGAGAGAGAGGGGAAATTATGCAAATGGGGAGAGAAGAACAACAAAAACACAGATATATTAAATTTTTACCACTGCAACATAACAGTTATGTAAGAAAGAGAAAAAGAAAATACCAACGAAATAGCTGTCTAGATTCTTTTTTTATTTCTTGATGGTGACGCTGATGATCATAATGATGAGGACGGTAATCGTGAATACGGCAAATATGCGGATTTTTTTCCACATTTTATCCCAACATCACCTGCTTTTTGAACAGAACGAAAGAGCGCATCATGAAACTGTCAAATACCGAGAAAAAAAGAGATGACGCGAGGGAAGCGCGTTTTATTGTATTAATGTTACGTTATGTTTACTTCTTTTTGATGAGATGAGGCGTTTTTAGGACCATGACTGTATGAAGTATGATTAGCTTTTGTTGTTGAGCAGAGATGCTTATAAAAAGGAACGGGTGGTGGTGGTAGTGGTGGGGATGATGACGAGAATGTTGGGGTATTTCTTCTGGTAATTTAGCAAGGTGTGTGCGCGTTGATGGCCGTTGACGGCGGTGGTGATGGCACTTTGCTTGCTGACTTGTCACTTTTTCCCTTCTCTTTGTTGAAACACCACACAGCCCTTGTCTCAACAACTTTTTAAAAATACTTCAAAGAAAGCCCCTCTTTTGCAAAATGGGATTCTGTAATAAAATAATAATAAAAATAATAATGCGGCCGTATATGCTTTATAAGCCTGAAGGGCAAGATAAAATGAGACGAGAAATAAATTATTTTTGCTGGCACAGCCATGGCAGGTAAATAAAGTAGGGATGAGATGTCTTTGTCTCTGCAAAATAATACAGACGTCAGCAAACCCAGCACACACCAGACAATAGTGTACCTAACAGAAAATTACATCAGCCTTCCATTTTCTGATTAGATCATTTTTTTGCGCTCGCACACACACACACACACACCAAACAAAATCATCATAATTGTCATAAAATTAGGTTTCGTGACATGATGTCAATTCACTTTTTTGCGCGATCGTCGCCTATGTGGTTGTTGTCTCCATCCCCCTCTCCCTCTACATCCTCGTCCTCTTGATTTTCATTTTTTCTCTCTAGAATTCCTGAGAGATGACTAATGACGAGGACAAGTCAAGTGTACAATGAAATGCGACCAGGGATCTCTTGACAGCAGTAGGGTAATAACGCAAGATAGATTTTTTTATATGGACAAGTTGGGCAAGAGGACCAGGACCGTAATAACCATAAAATCACGTGTGTGTACCACGTTGGCTGGTAAAAAGTTGAAAAACACGTAATAAAATTCTATATACTGCGGAGAAGAGCATTATCGTCTTTTTGTCCTCGGCCCGTCTTCTCCCAGGTCGCTAGCATACAATATTACATTATATCAGTGAAGTGAAGTCAATGCGAAATCTTTGTTCAGCAGAATATATTCTCCGTTTTTTACTTTTTTTATCCAGCCAGGTATATGGTGCAGTAGCTGTGTATAAGCTACTTGGCTCCTTTTTGTAGAGTGTTGCCGCACGGCAGACACGAACATATTAGCACACACACAATAGCAAAATAAGAGAATGCTTAAGTAAAAAATCCGCATTCCCTCTCATTTTCTTGGGAGAGAGTGCGGCGAGTCGTTTTGCCAAGAAAGTAAACTACTACAGTGGCGGCGGTGATGGTGCGTGCAGCCAGAGATTTTGCTCTGCTCTCGCTCTCTCCCTTCCCAGCGATACACACACAACACAAAGAAAAATAGACACCACCACCACCATCACAACGATACATATAGGCATCATTCTCCCATTTTCTGCGTAGTTCCCGTTGAGAATTCCGAGAAAAACGTTCCATGAGGAAAAGTAAGTTAGTCAACCAGGTATCACCTGCGTGTGTACCTCTCTGCAAATAATTTCCCCATCTTTTCGTCCAAGTATGAGTGGGTGTGTGTGTGTGTGTGTATGAGCAATTGAATGAGTCGTGAACCTCAAAAGAAAAGCAACCGCAGTGAACGGTGAAAAAAATGCGGAGAAAAATATGTGAATGAATCGGCCGTACATTTTTTCCTGGCAGTTAGGTCGCTTTTTTCGTCTCCATCTCCTTGTCGCGGAGCTTGATACAACAACAAAATCTTCTGCTCGGCTGGTTTACCTTACAGTAGGTTACTCACTACCACCACCAACCACCATGCCATCGCATCGTCATCATCTTCATCATTTGACCCATTCGCCGTCCCATTAAAGCGGGGAATGATGACGGTGATGCGAATGATGATGATGATATCATATCATCAAAATCGTTGTCGTCGTCATTTTTACGATAGGAGAACCCTACTTATTCCTCCTCTTTTCATGCGGGCTCCTCCATAAATTCAATGATAATAGAGTCTAATAGTCCTGTCATTATTACTCATTATTACGATCACAAACTTTTTTTTGGGAATCCAGCCAAAAAAGATGAGTGGATGGAGATGTGATGTGGGAGAAAAAAGCAGCGTTTTGCTAAAGATACAAGAAAACAGCAGGAGAGAAGTACAACAAGGCTGATATGATAATAGAAATAATAACCATATGGTTGCTTTGTCCAAAACTTTTTTTCCTCTACCAAGTACACCCAAGTGTGTATACACATTTTTCCTGTTTTTAAACTTACTACGGCATTGTCTGTATGGTAAAATGGGGAGAATGCGGATGGCGGGGATAGAACGACGAGGACGAGGATTTTGACGGGGATCTCGTCGTTGAGAATGTGCTGGTGCAGGTCGTTAGGAGCTAGTTGTTGGTGAGCATATGTAGTGGTCTGCATAGTCGCGCAGTCATTGTCATCATTATCGTCGTGATGATCATCCTCTCTCCTCTTTCTTGATGATCTTCATTCCGGGGTTGTTTATGTTCTCGCTTTTGGCAGGCATGTTGGTGCAGGGGAGTTGAACATTTTCTTGAGAGGGTGGCTCATCGTTGTTGTTAAGTACCCTGTTGTCCTGCCTGTGTCTTGGGATATACATGGCTTCGTGGTTTTAGTCATTATTTAAGCTATCTACAGAGGGAGGGAGAGAGAGGGGGATAATCTACGAAAACGTGTGTATGCCTAAGTGTTTACATTTTTATAGCATGTTCACCACACTGTGGAGAATGATGTGAGCAAAAAACGACATGATGATGGTGCGGGGGGAGGGTAATAATGCAATGAACTTGTCCGCGTTGCGTTAGTTTGTCTTACGAGATGACTAGAGAGTGGCGAAGAAAAAAAAATCACTTTGCTAAACGAATAGTTGGTTAAAAGTTCCGTCACGGCCTTCAGATTTTCATATTTACATTTTTTCAGTTTCTAACTCTCTCTCTCCCTCTGTCCCGTGTTTACTTTTATGGACGATGGATGACGACGTTGATGATGATGATGGCATTCTTGTACATTTTCAATTGTAAACTTTTTAAAACGGCAGGTACAGAAAAGAGGAGGAATTTTCTCGCAACTACGTGCGAAATCCCGTATATTATTATTAGCCGTTGTAGCTGTAAAGAAAAGAAGGGTGGTCGTAGTACCTATAGACAGAGCGACATTGCTTTGCTTGTCATGAGGCACGTATTTTATTGTTTTCCTTTCTCAGAAAAATAACTTGCTCACTGGGCTTGACTTTCATACAAATTACTTTGTTTTTTTTGGGAGAACTGACCAAAACACAAGCGAACGCTGACTGGTGAGAGAGACAGAAAGAACGCGAGAAAAAAATCCGGAGAAGACTTATTATTATTTTTTTACGTGAAAGTACACTTAATCTTTCGGTTCTTTCTTTTAGTTTCCGTTGATGAACAAAAAAGAGTATATTATATAAAGTTGGGTGTATATAGTTAGAGGATGTCTTTTGCCAGCAGCGGAAAAGCCAAAAAAGTTTGGTGGATGAAAGAGAGCACAAGGAAGTTTGCTATAGAGTTGGGTTTAAAAACTGAAAATAATTTAGTGGTGCATTCAGTGTTTCTCTTGAAAAGATTATATATTCCTCAACTTCTCTCTGGTTAATCTATTTTTTGCGTCGTATGCATCAGGTATCTCTGCAGAGTGCTTATAGCATAAAGGAAACGGAAATTCCCGTGAGGAGGGTTGTACCTACCCAACCTCAAAATTTGCAGCTTTGTCCCGTTTTTGCTTTACTTTGAATAATTTAGTAAATTAGTTTCTGGTTTAATGAAATTAACGGAAGTCAAACACAATCAAGGTGGCAGGTAAAACACAAATTTTGTTGGATCCCCCACCGTTTAGTTCTCTCTTTTCTTTGCCAAACAAGCGCCCTCCCATCTGCGGTCAAGGTCAACCGCGGAAGTAAAGTTGAAATCACCTCTCAACCTGTTTTAATGAATTCAAAAGAAAAATTTGAAACTTTTTCCTTCGCTTACTGTGTGTGGCATTCTCTTTGTGATGCGTTCACCAGAATGACGATACACTGCTGCTGCTGTGGCTGGCTACATTGCCCGAAGAAAAGAAACAGGATTAACAAAGAAAAAAGGGATTACGTTCCTCTCTACGTGCATCTCCCGTTTTTGCGAGGAAGCACAACTTCCAATGAATTAAACAAACAGTAAAAAACCAAAAGTAATATCAATATTACTTACTATAGGACCGCTTAACTTGACGTCAAAACCAGAAATATAATATGAAACCCCAGGAACGAAATGCGTGCATGCGGGTGCACTCTGCATTCCGCTCAAAATTCATTTCATATTCAACATTCGTAGTAAATACCAATCAAAAATGATGTAACGGCTAAATTGCTGATGCTACCGACATATGCACAGCCATTCCTGCTGCTGCTGATGATGATGTTGGTGCCTACAGCCAGCCTGGCTACAACTTACACTTAAGCAAAAACGGCTAGGACAAAAAGGCTGATGATCATCCTCCAAACTGCAGAGAGTCAGAGAAAATGTATGAAAAACGCGTTGAAATGAAATCAAAAGAATGCTGCTGTGCTAGTTTCATGTGCATGTGGTTTCTTGCTGTAATACTTGTCGCATAACACCATCTCATCGTCATCATCATCGTCATCATCATAATGTCGGATGGAAACGCAGCAGGAGAGAAGAAGAAGCCATCCTCAAGGAAAAAAAATCCATACCCTCCGTTCACACTCAAAAACAGATTGTATTTTGAGTGAACGACGAAAAAAAATCTTTTATTTCATTACAACTTATTGTTGTGCTAAGCGTAAACCATCGTCATCAACATTACAGTCATCATCATGGTCGTCATCTTATTTCGTTTTGGTATTCCCTCAGATTGCCTCTCTGTGTAAAGAGAAGCTGTTATTGTTTGCTTTGTTGAATGAATGAAATGAAGATGTGTTTTGCGTATTCGCTCTGCCATTTCAATCGAAACTGTATCTCCGTTTGCTCGTCGTTGTTGCCATTATAATATAGCGTTTCGTTTCGTTGTGGGTCTCTCCACGTAACATTATTTGGAATAACTGGGATCCTCCTCTTGCAAGGATGCCGTTTTCTCCTATTATTATTATTATTTTCTATTATTATTGTTATCGTGATTCTGTTTCTCTCTCTCTCTCTCTCACTACTGTTATCATCATCAGTTTATCAGAAAGCGTACTGTAATCTTGCCTATATAGTTTGCACAGACGACGCAGGAAGGCTGCAAAATATATACACGCGATATGGTTATTATTATGTACATGCATAAGTAATGAATGAAGAAAAAAACAAAATAAGCAAGCAAAGGAATAAAAAAATGAGCGTATCAAAATTCAGATTGTGGATGAAGGAAAATTCCGATCATGTAGAACCGCAACTGGGTTGGTTGGTGGTGGAGTCGCACAGAAACGCAACGGAATTGCAAATTGTGTATTTGTGTGCACGAGGGAAAGAGAGATAGTGAGAGAGAGATTTTTTTGGTTGAAGGGTTCTGGTGGTGGCTGAGGTAAAGTCAATAAAAGCCAGAGAGTCAAAGAGTCAGTCAAGTGAAGTGAATGAACACAGGATAATCATGATCTGCAACAGCAAAAGAAAATATTTTGCTTTGCTCTGGTTGTGTACATTTGAGTGACTGATGCAAATGAATGATTGCTTGAAGAATATAATGAGAATCACGTTTGCAAAAAAACAGCAAAGGAACCATGCAATCTTTTGTTGATATCTGATAGTCTTGTGGCAAATAATAATAATAATAGCAGTAATGATGCTACTTTTGACTTTATCAGTTTACAAAACTGATTTTTCCTTTGGAGGACCGTTGTTGGCGACACGAAGACCGGGGAGGAGAGATCATAATCATGATATTATGGTTGTAAGGATGACGATTATGTTGTGCACATTGGTTGTACAGTGCAGAGCAGATCAGGATCAGGATCAGTAGAAATGGCGGGGCTGAATTGGAGAGCAGTGATGCTTAAAATAATTCGTGGTCGCTGCTGTGGCAAAAGAAGGTTTAGAAAATTTCCGCTGCTGTTGTTTTGTTTTCCTCTCTGCTAAGGTTAATTTCGGTTCACTTCTTCATTCGTGACAATTGAGTCTTGTGTGTTACACGAAACGTCGTACTCTTTTGTGGATTTTATTTTGTAATATTAATTAGGTTTCTTGTGGAAATAAATTTTAATATTTCGATACAATTTTGAAATTACCAAAAAACGTGTCATTTAGAAGCCATTACGAATTTTCTAAATAAAATTTATTTGTTGAAGGTGAAATGTCGTTAACAGTCAACAGTATGAGAGAAGCAATACGATTCATTTCAGCATTGTTTGAAAGCGAGTTAAATTGGCGGCAGTGACACAATAATCAATGATATTCCCTTCAAGCTTACAGTTAACGATGTAGGCACATCTGGTAATAAAAATAAAGAATTCGCCTCAAATTCCTCCTGCCCCCACATACTATTCATAGTGTCTTCTTCGTCATCCTTATCTCTTCTGCTCATAAAACTCCTTCGTAAACGCATCTCTTCATCGCTCTCAAAAAATCATTTTAACCACTTTGCCCTTTGATCATTAAATCATTTTTTTGCTAACCAATCAACACTTTTAATGGAAAACAAACTTCAAATATATTGCTCCACTTCACCCATTATTCTTCTTTACCCATTCTCTCCACTTACAAATCTAACTGCCTGTTATATCATCATGATCATTAACATTTTTGCTTAATAGCAGTCGTTTTTTCCCCTCGTATTACTTTACCTGCTAAGAGTAACAGCGCTCCTTTTTTGTGTCCTTATCTATCACCCATTTGGCTGTCACATTACCAAAAATGAACCAGAACGATGAAAGTCACTTCAACTTGCTCTGACTGACTGACTGTGAACAAAAAAATGCATCATTCTCATTCACGGCACTCAGCAGTCAACTCGCTCCTTCTTTACACAAAATTCTTCGCAGCGAAGCGCACATCATACCTAAATAGCATTTTTGTCTGCTTCTCGCTCGCTCGAAGAACACATTTTTGACATCACCTAAGGTCATCTTTGATGATGAGGACGATATGGGACAGCTAGCTTGTAGCGAATATTTTTTGTTGCCGTGCATTTGTGGTGTTGAATGGAGTGATCTTGTGCAAAAACGTACATTCTACGGATAGCCCATTTTTTACCGTAGTACATTTTGCAGTACACAGATTTTCTCTCTCATGTCTGCCGTTATTGCTCAAGCATAATAACATCACACAGGATGAAGAGTGATGACGATGTTGATATTTTCTGATTTTTTTGCCAAGCCCTACGTCAAAAAATAGATGGAGAGAGAGAGAGAGAAATTTTCAGTGTGCAGTGTGTTTTGCACAAAGTGCCGTTGCCGCAGTCGTGTATGTGTCCCACAACAATTGCCATTTATTATGTGTTCATGAGATTGTGAGTGAATGCACTCTTTTCCCATTGTGTCGGGGGTCTGTCATGCCTGGGCTTTAATAAATGTTAACGCTTAATAACAAAATATTTCTGACTGCTGTGGCATTAATAAACTAGTACGTAATATCATTGTTATTGTTACAATTGCCCCAATGCAAATTTTACGCAGCCCTGCCCGGTATTGTAACGAAAAAGAGATTGAGATGTTGGGTATGTATGTATGTATGTATATGTTGTGTACTGCTTTTGCTCTACCTGCAGCTATTTATATCTTCAGAGAACTTAAATCTATGCAAACAATGAGCACAAAGAGACATCAACTCGCACACAACATGATATACGATCATGTACAACCACTTTGTGTGAGCGTACCCCAGTACGCAAAAAAATTACCTTTTTTGTAATTAACTATTTACCATGCAGTGGGTGCACCGCACAACGTACACATTTTAGTAAAAAGTAATGTGTCTGTGTGTACTCTACTCCTATATACTCGTGCATTTTTAGTGGGATTCATTAATTCAAGGTGTATTCAATTTCTTCAAAGTACACCCCAGGGTGCTCTTTTGGTTTTTTTCGCAGTAGAAAAAAAAATTCTCTTTCTAGCCAGACGCAAAAAAGCTATCGGAAAAAAGTTGATATTACAGTAACTTTTGCTCCACTGCCACTATATATACCCTCTCCTGTTTCGTGGTAGTTCACTTCACTTCCCATTAAATCCTGTGTGTGCTCTATGTGCACATTTGACTTAGTTAAGCCTGCAGAAAAAAAGTTAAATTAAGGTTTTTGTGTAAGGAGCCTAATAAAGGGCATTATAACAAACTGCCGAAACTTGGGTGGAAAACTCGCAAAATTACTATTACATTTTTAGAGGAAAAAAAGGGTGCCTTATCTTTTTACCAGCTGGCAAATAATATATGTAGTAACAAGAAACGCGGCGGATGCTGCAGCAGCAGCACCAACTGCGTTTATGTAATAAGTACCTATAAGTATACTGCTGTGTGTGAGCGGCGGCAGAATAATATATCGAGGCAGCCTTTAAACATGCTTTTGATATGACTACCCCTGCTGCTGTAAGAAGCTGAAAGCTTTTTTCTGTTTAGAATGCAAAAGAGAGAAGGAGGAGGAGGAGGAGAGAAGAGGGGGGGGAGGTGTACAAAAGGAGAAGTTTAAATTAAATTGTAAAAGATTTATGACTTCTTTATATAAACATTATTATAAGTAGAAACATCAAAGAGCACACACATTTAACGACAACTTGTGTTTGCTTTTGCACAATTTCATAAGTGCAAAGCGCGCGGAGAAAGAGTACAAGTTGCGCATACATTAAGATAAGACTTTTATTGCAGGCACGTTATTGCCGGCGTGTGATGATGATGATGAGGACGATGATGAGGACGAGGACGGTGATCATCATCATCTTTCGCATTATCACGATGATACACAAAAAATGTGAATGTGTGTTGTTCTTGTAGACGCGTGTGTAGAGGAGTAGACGGGGCGCATTTTTAAAGGTACATTTATGTCAAAAAAGTGAGTGCTTTACCATTGAGCACTTTAACAGTGGTGGTGTGAAACAAGTTGTAATTCTCTGCAATAATAGACAGCTGTACAGTGTACAAGTACAGCTAGTAGATTGAATTACGACTGTCTGCCTTTTAAAAGTTTAGGTAATATTTTAAGGTAGGTGATAGTGATGATGAGGATGACGATGACGATATATTATTATCGTCGTCGCATAACATTTAGGTATGCTTTATGGAGTAGGGCAAAATAAACATTTTTAAGAGGTTGTTCTTTGTGAAGTAAAACGGCGTGGGTAGATTTAAGGTGATGATAAGGATATTATGGATACTACTAGATAAATAGAGGATATCGAAATTCTTTCCGATTGATCTAGTTCAGCCAACGCGATTTCATCGGAGAGGAGTATTGGAATTTATGGGGAGCTATTTTCGCTGGTTTAAAACGGCTAGTTTAGAAATATGGTGTGTCTAAAGTTCAACGGCAGAGAGAGAGAAGCATATGGACAGAAGCAAACAACTTTTTCGTGGAGGATTTAATGGAAAACGGATTTTTTATAAATATTTTTATAGAGTTGGCTTGCTGCTGGTATTTTGGCGCAAGAAACGGGTGTAATCTTATTCTGTCATGCAAACTTACAAATGTGCCCATTAATCTTCCCACCTGAAACTGTAATGGACCTAAAATTTCAAATAATATTCGTCAACGACGACATCACAGAATGTAATGTAAATACACACACACGCACACATTTCCGTGTTTATGATGATGGTATGATATCAACCTAAATTACGTATTGCTGGTTGTACCTACCTACACGCGTGCCTGTTGTGGTGCCCGCATTCTTAGCTTCTTTTCCGAGTCGCGTTCGCATTCTTCAAAAGTTTGTCCGTACCAGGTCGTTGGGTGATGATGAGGTCAAAACGTGATCTAAAATAAGTTTGCTTTTTTCCCTCACATTTCTATGTGATGGTAGCAGCTTACGGATGAAGAAAAATTTCCTTTCGTAATAGTAATAACTTGCCATCTTGTTTACCTGCTGCTTCATGTAAATGAAAATAATGGAAAAAGTAAACTTAAATTAGTTTCTTCTGTATAATTTAAAAGTGGTTTAAGTATGCAGCCGTATAAAATTTATACTACTGCAAGTAGCAACTGCAAGTAGCAGAGTTTTATAAGGAGTTTATAGCAATGGTTTCTAAAACAAAAGTATTCCCCTTTAAAACATGTCGTAAACCTTCTTTAGAATAATTTCGCAATAAGGAAGAAGGAATACTTAATGGGACAAGTAATATTATTATTATCATCGTCATCCTCATCATCATCACCGTCTTCGTCTCACCATTTTGTTGACGACGCGACGACGATGATGGCAGTGCCTCAAGTATTTTCGTGCAGTACACTTTTTTACGTTGGAAAAATTCATTTCACGCTATTATCTTTCCTCTTGTGAATTTTTCTCCCTTCATTAAGTATTTTCTTGTGTTTGATGAAATGACGGGAGCTGATACCACTCCAAAAAAGATGACAGCATATATAACCCTAATAGAAGCAGGTTCCATTACTGCCGCTGCTGCTGCAAACCCTTCTAGTACTTTCTACTTAATGCGGGTTGTCGTCAGACTCATCACCATATTTCAAGTTGATATGTCTCGCAAGCGGTGTCAAATCATTTTTCTTTTCGGCCTGCAGATCCGACTGCTTAAACGCGAGTATACCACACTGGCAGCTTCTTTATTACTTTCATCATCATCAACATCGTCCTCCTCATCTTCATCTTCCGCCTCATCATTCACTTGAGAAGCTCGCGGTCTGGTCTAGAAGAAAATACATAAACTTGATGTAAAACACATTATCTATCGTCATCATCTGCAGAAGGAACAAAAAAACGACAGCAGAAAAAGTAGCAAAGTGTTTTAATGAATTTTCATAAAGTGGATATCGTCTCGTCATAAAAAAAACGTAGCGGAGAAGACACACACATACGCCGTTTGAAAAGGCAACAGCGAGAATAAAGAATAAATTACAAAAATAAGCTATTCTCTTCCTAAACATGTGTGCTCTTGAGAAGGTATTGCAATAAGCTGCCTGTGTATGTAAAAGCCCAAGCTTTATGGCCGGAATTATTACGATTATTACAGAAAATTGCAAAACATTCTCTACTGCTGGAAAAAAGGATGTGGGGGCTTATAGTATTTTTTCTGAGAGGAATGCGGTTTTTTATTATTCCTTCGTTCGTGAGCGCGGGGATTGTGACGAATAAGTTTACTACAAGAGAGGGGTTTTGCGGTTTTTACTCGGAAAATGTGTAATGAAGGATGAGAGTAAGCATTAGGCAGACATTTTTTGAGAGATATTCTTTTTCATTTTTTTTGCAATTCGATTCGCCATCCGCTTTATCAGAAAATTCGTTCGCTTGTGAGTTTTTTGTATGGGAGGAGGAATGTCATTTAGCCATTATTATCGTTTTTTTTCTTCTCTCTCTCTCTCTCTCGCAGATGAGATGTTACGCCTTGTCTTTTTTGTCTCTCTCTTGCTCTCTTTCTGAACAAAGTGGTTGTTATGTTCCTGTTCCCATTTAAAAGAATTTTGTCATTGCAATAATCCCATTATATATACATAACACGATATGGTCGCACTTTACGTCGACTCTTTTCCCCTTGTGTTCCTTGTCTAACTTGACTTTTGAATGAAATAGTGCCCACATCAAGCTCACCACCACCGCCATTACCATCGTCTTCGTCATCATCATTATTTTCATTATCATCCTTATTCCACTTTTCTTCTTGTTCTCTGATAAATCGTGAAAATGCACTTGGGTTGTGTTGTACTTTTCTTTCTCTTTGTCTCTCTCTCTCTCTCTCTCGCTCTGCAAATACTCCTCTACCATTTAAGCCTCTCAGAACAACAAACGACAGTCGGCGTCCAGAATGAATGAAGGTTGCGCCGCTCACCAACCCAACAGCTAGGATTACAGTAACGACAAAAGATAAAATAATAATAATAATAATGCAGCCTCAGCAAAAAGAGTAAAAAATGTCTTTGTAAAGACCAAAGCCAGTGGTGATCAAGTCAAGAGAGAGAGAAGGGCCTTCAACGTACCACGTACCTAATAAAGTAAAACATCGGACAGCAAAAAAATCCTAATGTAATGGTAATATTTTGGAGATCCCGTTACTACTATACATTGCACAAAAGAGACAATACGCTGTGTTACAAACGCGAGAGAGAGAGAGAAATATGATTATAGTTATAGTGCCATTCTAAGTTCCTTTTACCTGTCCAAGAGTAAGTATTAAGTATAGGAAGCCAGCAGGTAAATGGTTTATAGAGTGAACACTACACAGCAACTTTGACAAAAAAGAGAAAAAATCCCATTTTTACGCTTCGCCGGTAGTGTTTGCACTTGATATTTATTTCTCTAGAAGAATCAAGTGGATACACACTCTTTACCATGTGATGGCAAAAGAGAGAGAGAGAGAGATGTCATGTCTTTCAAAGAAAACCCGTGAGAGATGTGAAGTGATATTATCAAAATGGATTATAATATCATGATTAGACGCACAGTCAGTCCGTTTTGAGGAAAAGGAGCACAAGTCTAAAAAATCATAGAGCAAAAAAAGAAGTAGAGATCCGACAAGAAAAAAACGGTAATAACAATGCACCCTTTTTTCGGCTGAGCAAACAAATATTATTTTTTTAGTGATTGCCATTTACTTTGCATACGGTACTTGGGTATTTTCCTGGCAAGGAGAGAGAGAGAGACTCTTCAAGTGAAAAAAAATGTTTTTCTTGTCTCGAAAGAGTGCAATGTAATGTGCGGAAAAAATGGGTGTACGACGACGGAGGAACAGAATAAACACACATGAAGGGAGGTGAAGAAAGAAGAGTTTTGTTGTTCCTTATTTTGCAGTATCTGCGAGTAGTGCCACCATCTTGACAGTCGTGACTGGGCTGTCATATATATTTTTCGGGAAAATGTCTTTTCCCCGCCTCTCTATCGCCACCGACACTGTTTGTCTTTTTGACATGATTATTTTTTAAAAGATTTTTGCTTCATGCTGCTTTGTGTTACAAGAGAGAGAGAGAGAAAAAAAAAGTATACACATTTTTTGGTAATATTCCTACCTTGTGCACCGGATTGTTTGTCTGTACACATTAAAGACAATACGAAATGGCAGAGAAAAAAAATAAACGAGGGTATTAAGTGGCATCGTGAATGAACATTCCCTGGGTTCCTGCAAACAGACATGATTTTGTTCTTTGTTTTCGACCTTTTCCTTCTCTTCTTCCCATATTATGGTGGCAGTTTTTTTTATTGCGACCGCCGTAGATGTTGTTATCCCGTTGTAAATGTTTTCAAGGGGAAAATCAAGCTACGGAAGAGAAAATATGGTCGTTGGGTCGCGTCTTGGGTCCTTGGTCTTGTCATGTGTGTGTCTTGCTCTTAATTCTTTTTTTCTGCTCCTCTCTCCTCTCCGGTGCTGGCTAGCGCTGCTGCTAGCTCACTTAACTTACATTTCAACAGGAAGTTTATGCATGTATGCACTTACTATATAATACACATAGAAAAGTAGACAAAAAGCTATTACTAAACTTTGCTTTAAAAACAAGTGAAGAGCAGAGATAGATGGGGAAAAGCAAAAAAACACAGTTTAGACTAGTTTAGACTTGCTATGTCTGCCTGCTTCATGTCCAAGTCAAGTCATCTAATACCACCACCACCGCACACCATCACCACCATCATCAACCTCTTCTTATCGTCCAAAAAGAGAAAAAAGAGTGACAGCGGTACAATACACTGGTGACTGACTGCTCAAGAGAATAAACTTTTTGACTTTACTTTAGTTCCAGAAAAAAGAAGGAAATCTGGGTCTTGCTGCTGCACCATAAGAGATACTGTTGACGTATACATGTAGTTTTCCTTCCTTTTTTCAGTTTTTTTTCGCTAATACCATTCTTTATATTCTATCCACTCATCGTCAATAGGTTGTCGCTGTATATCGGTCTCGATGGGGGTGAAAAAGTAGTACAACCAGGGCATTCATGTTGAGGCTTTTCTTTTCTATTTTTTCTCCTTTTGGTTGCTATCCATGCATGCGGTAATGGTAATGGCGGTGGTGGTGGCACATATATAATATATATGTTTATAATATGTATGCATGTCTGGTTGGTTTGAAGAAAATAGGTTTTAGGAGAACGCGCGGTAATGATCAGACGATACATACGCATACGGTATCATTTTGATCTTCGTGACGAAAATGCTGCTGCGGCACTACTGATAATAATGACGCTGAGAAGTAGCACTTGAGCCTCTCAAGACGATTAGATATCATGCGGATGATGATGATGAAACTGGGTATTTAACAAGTAAGAGGAGAAAGGACCCTTCGTGAGGTTCTAAAAATGCATAGAAAAACCCAAGGCGGCAAGCAACTGGGCTTGTGTGTCTGTACTTTGGCTGCTGTCTGTTTTGTTGGTTTAAAATGTAACATTAAGAAAAGGGGAGAACTATGGCCATGTGTTTCTGAGAATGTTATTTTTACGTAATTTGAGCTGAGATGGCTATAATGGATACACTTGTACACTTTTTTGTAGGGAAGTTCGGAGAAAAATTTAAGATTATAACTGAAAAAGACTGCACGCATGGTGCAGTGTAACGCGAGAAAAGGGCCTGTGGGCGATACATGTAGGGCGTACCACCAACGCAAAGTGAATATTGAAAGAGAGAGACGTAACCGGTATATTGTACTGTGAGGATATATGGGCGACTCAGAAAATCCTAACTGAAACGGTGAAATATACGTGCACTTTTTTGTAATAATTTATTTAATTCCGTTGGATTTTGTCAAGATTACCCGAGATTAGACTCATGATGCATTATAATGTCTGTATAACGGGAACGGCCCGCGCGCTACACAGGCCAATTTGCAAGTTTCCCACGTTTTTCCCATTTCGCCAGATGCTTTTTTATATATATTAGCAGAGGGAGTCCCTTTATCGTCCTCGTCTTACCAAACCCGACCTACTCTTCACGTTTCGTCGGCTGTTCCAGTAAAACCTGATGGCTATTATGTACTCTAAACGTAGCGTCCCATTTACAAAACCGCCTATACAAAACACAGATACAAATCTTGCTGACGTTGACTACAGGGAAAAGCTACTACTACTAAGCTACTACAAAAAATAATTTATTAAGCAAAACTATCCTGTCCCGTTTGCATTTCTTCCTTCTTCCTACTCTTCTGCTGGCTCACACTCACGATCATCGATTAATCTACCTTAAGTCGGCTTTCATCGCAAATAAAATATCCTCAAACCCCATCATCATCAGCCTTATTTCATCACTTTCAAGCGGATTCCATAAATTTTGGTCGTAAGAGAGAGAGAGGAAAGAAATGTAGTGGATGAAAAAAAACGACTTCCCGACCAGGAGATAAACTGCCCAAAATTTATTATCATTAGTTGAATTTCATCACGTTTCTCCCTTCTATTCCTCATTCACTTCCAAGCTCTACTACCCCTCACTATAAAGTCAGTAGACAAAGCGAATGTCTTTTGCAAGTAGTCATTTGCAATCAGCAAAGAAAGATGCTCCGTATGATCATCATCACCCTCTCGTCAATACCATCATCAGGGGAAGCAATCACCGCATTTTATTTTCTTCTCTTCCAAGATGTACTCCATTTAAACTTATTTCACAAAAAAAGGAATTCAGATAAAAACTGTGCGATAAAGCTGTCGGCTTGCTACATGTTCCAAGCCTGTGCTGCATTGCACTATGCTCTCGTTAATAAAAAACATGGAGCCAGCAGTAAGTCAAGAAGAAAAAAAATGCAAGAAAAGCAAAAGGGGAACATGGATTTCCTTGTAAAGTAGGCATATGCATGCATGTATGCACGCGGGTGTTTCTATCGGCCGGAATTTTTCCAAAATGCTAAATTCAATACATACAAATAGGACGAAAGTCGTTGTGCCACTTACAGCCAATACATCAATATCTCTATGCACACATGAAGACTCGCTGCTCTTAACTGGCGGGCTTTTCTGGAGAATTTATTTTTATTGGAAACAACAGCTGCAATCTAACAGACGTTTTCCCTAGGGAAAAACACTGTAACGCCATTTATATACAAAAAAACGACGTCGGCTGGGTGCCGAGTAGTTTAACTATATTGATCGCTGTTCCTATTACGATTATAATATCCGGTTAGAGTCTTGGCCTGTCTTCTTCTGTTGGTGGGCATATAAAACTGCCAAGTATTAGCCGCAAAATAAGGAATTGAGTGCCAGTGTGGAATAAAATGGAAAAGAGCGTCGTTCTGTAGAATCGTGATATATATCAAGAAGGCGGCACGGCGAGAGAACGAGGGTCATAATTTGGTTGCTATTTCTGTATTTCCGACTGAAAACATTGACATGCACTCGGTTGGTGAACTGACAGATTCTCTGGAGAAACCAGCAAATCTAACAAGTCTAAGTCTAGTGTGTGCTGTCTCCAGACTTTTTTTTATCCCATTACAGAGATTATTCATACTATACAGTCAGAGAACAATAAAATGTTACAATATGTAAAAAAAATCTTTTTCTCTCTCTCTTCTTCTTCCATTTTGTTAGGTCTCAAACGTTTTTCTACTTTCTTTCTCCTCCATGGCCGTTGTTTGATCCATTATTTATTTTTCGTGTTCCCTTTTCGTCCTTAGTCGCCTGCCACATTCTTTTGCAGGAGGAACGACGATCGTTGAAATAGTCAAAAGTAACGTTGCATTCCTCCATTTCCCGTTCTGCCATCAAACATTACCAACCAGTTCTGTTTTTACACACCTCCTTCACCTCCTTTCCAGCTTGGTTCTTTCCTCCTATATTATTTCGGCTCCTTATTTCAATATCGCCTTTCTTTCTTTCTCTTTGGTGGTGCCGCTCTGCTGTAACTTCGTTCAGAGAAATTGCGCAACGGGACGTGTGTGTGTGTACAACAAGTTGAAGAAATGTCATGTTTTACAGTCTAGTGAGAGTTTCTGGGATGTCGTTCTGCTGCTTCGGCCATCATTTATGCTGCACATGGTTTTCTCTCCCCCTCCTTTTTCATTTTCGGGAAAGGGGAAAGTTTTAGGTACACAGAGCAACATATTTACAGCTTTACTGCACGTTTCTCAATAAACTTTCTCTTTGGGACCGTTCATTGTCATAAATGCAAGGCATCCTTCAAACGACAGTGGTGGTAATATAGGAAGCAGGCATCAGGAAAGAAAAGACAACGGTATAGAGGAGTGATAAGAGCGGAGGAAAGAAGGAGCGACATTTAAAAGAAAAGCTTTTTGTGCAAGAAGGCTATATTGTGTCGTGCGGTGTCATGTCAGGAAAACAAGTGAAGTGTATTATGCTCACCGAAGAGGGAAAAAGGAAAGTGAAACTTTCATAATATCTGGAGTAGTGGAAATGGAGAGGTTTTCTGTGCTGCCTTTCCTGAGCTTCTTCTCCCTGGGCTTTTAGTAGAGAGAAAGAAAACAAACGCGCGGGCACAAAGTGTACTTCTGGCCTACGGGACACAGTTAAACTTATCGGGGGAAACAATGGGACTCAAACAGAGATTGATGGAAATGAATGTAATTTCGGGCGGCGATTGTAATTCCCGCGAGAAAGAGAAGAATGGAGGAAAGTTCATTTAAATAAGAAAGTTATAATCTGGAGAGAGGATGTAAATGGAAACGGGGAAATAAATGAAGAGATACTGAAGATCCAAAGGGTGGAAAGGCGAGAAAAGGAAAGTGAAATTTCCCAAGGATTTTTCTGGTTTTGCTTTCGGGCTGCTGGTGCTGGTGCTGCGGATAGTTTGGCGTTGGAATCAGAGGCTTGAGGCTGTAAATCAGAGAAAGTTGCATAATATGAAACGGCGTACTAGTGAAACAGGCGGATGTACGGAGTAGGAAAGGGTTCTTGGCAGGCTGCACGGTTATAAATGAAGTTTATTTATGGCGTGGAAGAGGAAACCCCAGATATCCCACGGAAAACAGTTTTTGTGCTGAGAATAATCGGCCTTGTGGTCAAGGTCAGCAGCGAGGGGGGTATACAATGTATAACAAGTTGAAAATTTCCGGGGTACAGGAATAGTTTTGTTTCCTCTTGCAAGAAATTAATAAGGATGTATAAACAGGAAGAAAATCCCGGGAGGTATACCTAAAACAGAAGTTCATTTTCCCGCCTTTGGGAGAGAGAGTTTGCTTGTGCCTATCAAAATTATCTCACTGAACTCAAATCCAATTCCCACTTTAATTTAACAATGGAGTCCTCGAGCATATTTATTTCATTTTATTTAATGAAAATGGGTGTTCCTGCCTGGGAAAATGGGAAATCCTGAAACGAATTCGGGTCATATATGCAAATCAAAAATATCTTGTTGTTCACTTCTTGTTAGGTGAAACCGTGGAACATTTACATAAATCGTGGGAACATGTTGAAATGTTGAAAGTTGAAATCACAACTCACACGGTCTCCGGTCTCCCGCCAATTTTTCCCTATACTAGTAAATGATGGTTGCTAACGTATATGTGTAAACTTTTTATGCAAGCAAGCTGTAGTTTTCAATTAGAATCATTGACCTCACGTTCCAAAATAACAAAAAAAATTAAATGTTTAAAACATTTGTATCTTGACAAATTCTTATTGACAATATGTATCTTAAAATTTAAAATTGACAAGTCTATTTTTTACGCTGACAATAAAATTTTACACGGAAAAATGTTTTTTGCGACAAACCGTTTAAAACTTTTGAATTTACTTGCACACCATTAACGCGGTCTACGCGGCCATAGTCCACTTCGTCAGACGATGGTAGCATTAGTTCCGCCAGTCACTGCCCGTTCCGTTTTGACATGTCTTTGTGTACTAGGAATTATTTCCGACTCGTCTTCGACATTTCGAGGTAAATGCTCATCAAAACATAATAACTCCGTATTCACTTTGAAAAACGATAAAAATGTTTTGTTCCCTCAGGATATCATAAAGCGGGCCTTCAAATGCACAATCAATATCGAGCTCTCCATGATTCTCCCCCTTTGGAATTAAGTGAAGAGGTCTGTTGCGTTCAAAAGGTTTTAGATAGCTACAAAGTAATATTTAGCTCTGCGTCCAAAATTATCCTCTGTAATTGTAATCATCCCGAGCTGGTTTCCATATTGCAGCTGAATGAGATTGCAAACAAATGTGCTGATTACTACGCATCAAAAGGCGCAATTGACCACTCCTGTAAGAAACAAAGCGCTGATAATAGTGATAATGCAGAAAATCTATACGAGGAAGATTCTGTGGACGATGATGCTGTCACCGTTGTAGAGCAAGCCACACAGGCCTGGTATGAGGAAATTGTCTTCTACGACTTTACAGCAGATGAGGCAACGAACATGGAAAAGTTTAAAAAGAATGGTCATTTTACCCAATTGGTGTGGAAAGGTACCACTCAGCTGGGTATAGGTTATTCTACCAAAGGGGGCAAGGGCACATACGTTGTGGCGTTGTATAAAGAACCGGGAAATTTTGATGATGAGTTCAAGGACAACGTTCTTCCCCCGAAAGCGCACCCACAGCATAAATATCCTCGTCTGATGAGCGCGAGGAGACTGGAAGAAAGCGATGAGACGGGGCACAATCGCAATGGAACAGGAAGAGGAAAAGGTCGGAGTACGTCTGTGCTCACAATGGATTCGACCCGGCGTTTTATCCATTTAATCCCTCTTTTTATTGGACATCTAGCCGGAAGAATTTTACGAAATTGACAATTGACATGCTTTATCTGTGCAAGTGTAATTATAATTCAACCCAGTAAACACGTCCATTTATTCACCATTTTTTCTCAAAAACGTCACATGACATTCTCATACATTTTTTCTATTGTCTTATCCTTGGCTAATATTGCTAAAGTACCGCCGCTGTTTCCTACCGGAGGAGCTTCCTGGTATCTGATGATGAGTCATCTAGTTCTCTCAAACGTTTTCTGTTTTCATCAATTTCCTCCATGTACTCTGTTTCCTCTATGCATGCATGAGTTCCCAGTAAACAACAAACATCCAGTAAAAACAAAATGAAACAGTTCGTTATTAAAATATGCTTGTATCGTAGTTTAAACTAGCCTCCACCCTCACTCAAATCTTCAAGCTTTTGTAGCCCCTGGCATCTTTTCACGTACCTCGTTATTTATCTCGGTCATTGTTTTTTTCCGTGTTAGCGTTGCAAGTGTCTGTTGTTGTAACCTCAACCCTACCCTTTATGAACTTCACCTGTCCATACCAAAAAATGCTTAGATTAAAGTAGACAGGTACGAATGCGACGCGGCGAGCTTCCGTGTGTGTATCTTCTCGTACAATGTTGTAATTTACGCACACCTGTGCTGCATCTCATACCGTATAAAGAGGAACAGTTGCTGTTACCGTCATAATGTAAACCCAACGTGTCGGCGGCGTAATGCTGTTGAGATTCAACGTATGACATGTATACCAACTGCCAACCGTCCTTTTGTTTGGTTTTGGCCATATTTGTGTTTTGGCCGATATTGTTCTTCCTCCCAGCGATGGTGGCGTCGTGCTTAACTGATTTTTTTAGATGCTCCATAAAAAGGGAAATAGGGAGCGTATAAATGCATAACCTTTATCGCAATGAATGTTTTTGCAGACGAACGTACACTCTCGAAAAACCCACAGACCGAGAGAGTTGATGGGAGAGTGTATGAGTCACGTTCATTCGTTTACTTTATTTTATTGTCTTGCCATTCTCCCCTGTACTGCTGCTGCTGCTGCTATTTGTCTGCATGCGTGCATGCAAGAATATATATAGAGGAATATCGTGTTATTTCAGGTTATTATATTGTATTTTGACTTTTTCGCTCTCGCCTCTTTACACACGTAGCCTCTGGTCGGCAAAACCAAAGTTTGTAAAAGCTTTACCACGTTTGTGGCGCTACTCCTGCTGCTGCTACTATTGAAAACAGGATGAAAATGAGAACGCCTAGAGATAATGACGACGACGATGATGATCATGATGATTATGATGAGGAGGACTATGACTCTGCAATGGGGCGATGATGACGACGAATGACAAAGTTGGCACTCCACAAGAAAATATTATTACAACCACGTATTTTACTACTCGTTGTGACCCTACTGCTAATATTTACTACATTAATATTACTTTAACACAGTTCATGTATGCCAAAGTGTAGAGGAGTGAACTACTCTCTCGTAATCAGTGAACCGTGCTTAATCAGAGATTTTCTTTCATTCTTTTCCCCTCCACATAACAGTTCTTCCTGTGCCACTAGCACTCCAAGATATTTTGTGTACTTTCTCTTTTCTTTTGTGCTCTTCTTTCAATGCTCACAAATAGCAGCAGATCTGCCAGCGAGTAACAAAAACTGTTCGTTCGTTATTTCTTTTTTTTCTACACAAAAATCTAAATTCCCTTTGGGGGAGCCACATTTACGGAAAGCCCAGCAGGGTGACTGGTTTTCTCCTGCTTTTTTATTTGCAAAGTAAGAATACTGGCCAGAAGTGAAGAGAAAACATGCCTAAACGTTTAGATTTCCATTCGAAATGGAGATTGGAGATGTGTGTTTGATAAGGCGCCTGTTTCGTGATACATTCTGTATAGCCAACAGGTTTAAACATTTTTTTTGTTGCTCCGCTTTCCCCCCTCTGTTATCCTCCATCTTTTATGCATTTTTGTCGTTTTCTGTTTTCTTTCCATTTTTATTATTCCCTTAAAAAGGGATATTGCCATTTTTTGTCTGCGGCAGCTTTTCTCTCCCTTTGTGTTCACGTTCCGCCTTGATAGGTACCATTCTCGCCAATTTTTGTATACCCCGTATATTCTTGACCAGTTAGTACTACCGCCACACAATTCTGTCGACAGCCCATCTCACATAATAATATCTCTCCTACCAAACAACTCAGAATAAAATGATCATTTATTCTTGTCCTCTGGCCGACACGCACACAGCCTGGCTGCTTAGTATGCCACTCGCATCCCCTGAATACAATGACAAAAGCAAAGTAAATGAAGTGCTTAAAAATCCTATAGTGGCAACGAAGAAAAATTGTCCAAAAGCTAACCCCTTTTCATCTTGAGAATCACATAGACAAACACACCTACGTACTGACATGTCGTCGTCAAGATATCATTATACTATTCTTGTGACGTATCACGTTTCGTGTCAAAATCCCCCAATAAATAATACGTCCTTACAAAGAAAAAGAGACATCACAGTACTTCCAGCGAGTAAGAAGCCCGTAGGCTTCTGAGTATGCAGGCCACACATTTTTCTCGTAATACTAATGGGACGCTCCCCATAAAAATTCTATTACTCAACTTTGCTGCTGGTGCTGTAGCACATATCTCCAATTTATAGAGTAGCAGCAATGGTAAAAATGTGACGCATACAGCAGCGGCAGGATA
>JAHZNE010002743.1:0-10570 GCA_027744055.1 Callyntrura sp. NNG-2020 | reverse complement strand
TTATTTATAACTGGCATTCATACACAAGATATGCGGACAAATAAATTACTATATGTATATTGAGCGTACTTAACGTTGAAGAAACAACAATATGTATGAAAAATCAATATAAATAAATACCTACTTACAAATTTTATAAATAAAATGTTCTTCGTTATACGCCTATAATTTTAGTATCATGATAATTCTCAGAAAGAACAAGTTTCGGTGGGTATCGGTGAAATAGTTGGCACAAAAACTTCATAATCTGCAACAGTGAAGTGATAAGAGGGTGTCAGAACCGCTGTTGTTGTGTTTTCATACACCGCACTGTTGATCTGCCTTGGACTTCCTTCCGGTTCCAAAGGCTTCCCAATTCCGTTATTATTACATGGTTTCTGTAGTACTGGTATTTGTTGTTGCTCTCTATTTTGATTGTCACTAAAACGCGCATCCAGTTCGTAGGAATGAGGTAGATTTGAATACGAATCTGAATTTGTATTGCAATTGGATGAAATATACAGGTCGGCCCCAGCTCCAAAAATTGGCCCGCTTGAAGCACATTGGCAAACCGCAAAATGCTTCTTTGTGACACTGAACCTGACAGGCTCACTGCCAGGTTTGCCATCATAACAGAATAAAAACGATTTGCTGGACGCAGAGTATTTCGATGGTTTTGACCTTGTCCATGGCACGTCGGTATAGCCGCCACAAAGCCACTTTCCCTGTAATGGGCACACAATGATAGTGACAATGAATTAGTTTTTCTTTTGACACATTGTGTGAAATAATAATACAAACACGAAGGATAAATTGAATTACATTGTCTATCAAAACTACAATAAATGTTGGAGATAGTCCATCAACTTGAGCGTGGAATGCATCTGCACTAAACCCATGAGTAGAGGCTCTATACACGAGCTTCCAGGACTGCTTAAAAAGTTCCCCGTTAGCGCCAAAAGAATTTGGCACCATATCGTTTAGTTTTCGGCCAAGCACCAACCTCTCGTTGTGAATTAAAATGGAATTTTGAAATATTCTCGGGGAATTTCGTGGCGTCAGCCTGGGATCTCCATCAAACTGATGGCGTGAATCTATCCCATAATAACATCAGAAAATTTCATTAAAGTAACGTCAGTCAGCTAACTAGCGGTTTTGCACTACATATAATACAATATAACTGCTCGTAAGTGATTAAACAATCGTGTCAACGTACCTATCAACAGTAAACGAACATGGGAAATGACAGGGTTTAAATATTTTGACACTTTTTTCCTCTCCTCCTCTGTCCAACGACTGACATGGGATTCCACATTGGCTTTGTATTGTGCCCAGCGAAGAACGCACCTCCAAACTTCTTCCTCTTCCAGGCAAAACTGGTCAGATGATATCAAACAAGTAATGGTCTCGATGGGCAAACTTAAAAAGTTTGTTGTTTTAATACACTCGTTTGGATTTTCACCGATGAAGTTAATACATTTATTTATGATATCGTCCAACTCAGTCTGCTTACTACTTAATGCTACATTAAGAATGGAACAAGAGGAAACTGGCGACAAGTTTTTAGATATGAGTTCGTCACACTGTGTTTTGAGTTCCGCCAAACCAAATTCACTGGCCAATATATAAAGAGGAAATACATTTGGCTCCTCCACCGATAGCTGCAAACAAAAGTACGTTATAAACACCCACGCACGTAGTCCTACAACATATATGCACTACAACTTCTTATTTAAAACATTTTTGATTTTCAAACCTTGCCGGTGTAAACATATTTCAAGAAAGCACGAAATACTTCAGGGCTCACGTCAGGAAAATGGACTTTTTCTGGCTTAAAAAATTTGCATCTAAATCATGAAGACAAAAAACAAATTATGTAATTATAAAACTGTCAACTCTACATGCATTGCAGGAACACTCAAAAGTATCACCTCGCGATCTTACCGTATTTTCAGCAAGAAAGTGTGACATTTTACGGTCGTTTTAGTGCTTCCTACATAGAACACTAGATCTCCTGTATCATTGTCTACCAGTAAGCTTTCCAGATCCGATATAAGTTGAGAGACACCCTTCTCGGAATTGTACAACTTTGTACTCAAGCCCATGATACTCTTACTTTTGTATTGTTGGATCACTTATCTTGTCAGTACGGTTACTATTTTACTAAACTAGCTCGTTTTAGTTTCTCAATTACAGTGACACTCGCACAAACGACAATAAGCCATAATACCAAATACGATTAACCATAAATCCGTACTGAAAACACCGAACACTCATTATTCCCTTGAACTCCCGTTCGCAGTTATCGTCATAAAGGGCCCCACCGATGATTTACACTCTGATATTTAATGAAATATCTAGAAACTATTGAACTCCCCGATTCGACCCACTATTCTCGTTCCCATTACACACTTGAGTGAGATTGAGATTACCCTTACTACAATAGTATAATGATGACTGTAAGCTGTTGGCTGAGAGAGAATACAGTTTTTCAGAATGAGAATATTCATCGGTGTCGGATCGGAATGTCAACACCAACAATCCTGAGATAAGGGTAAGCAGGTACCTACAACAAAAGTATGTATGTCTTATGTTATGTGTGCCTATCAATTTGACAAGTATGTATGCCCATTAGGTATATACTCACACGGTTCGTTCACGTATGATATTGTTTGTTTCAAGGCACGATGAATCGGATGAATACATTGTTTATTTGCCCAGAGGGCAACTTTGTTGCAGGTATTCTTTTCACGCACACACAGGTAAAACATGCACCTTGAAATTTTTTATACACAGAGATACGTATCACTAGTAGGTACGTAGAGGTAATAGTAAGAACACATATCGTGTCTGTATGTTATTTTGTAAATGGATGAATAGGGAACAAGATAAAAAAAGTGGAGGAAAAACACGTTACATTCCAATCATTTTCGTATAGCAAGATTTCTTAAGACTCCAGAGTGTTTCACATTTCACTTGTTGAATTGTGACTTTTTCTTTCATGGCTGTGGAATTCGTTGGACCTCGCGTGGATACTCAAACAAAGTACAGTACTGTTGTACATTTTTTTGTCCAATATATTCTAGGTACTTATTGTGTTTCAGTTCAAAAACCATGTATAGCAGACAGTGGTACAAATTATGCCAATTATGTGTAATAAAATAATTAACATATTTTGTTATTTAGGATGGGAATGTGAACGGGGGCATATATATACAATACTGCCATTTTATTCCTTTTAATAATGCATGCAGATGAAAATGCTAAAATGTAAAGTAATTTTTTAAACGGTAGCAGCTATCAATTTAACATAGTTGTTTTAAGTGTCCCCACTTATCTATTAAAACTAAACAGACAATGATAATTTGCCTTTTGTCCCTTATGGCTGGTGTTCTGTTATGTTGTATTATTATTATGAGGAACTTGAAGAAATACTGATTGTGAGGTGCATAAGGGCATCATGGACATAAACATAGTGTATTCTTAACTTCTTCACTAAATATTTATTTATACAAGAAAGTTACAAGTTGTAATGATTCCCTTACTGCACAAGTCTTCACAATCACAAATAATTTGCATTATTTATTTTGGGCCATTAGAAAGCAGATGTAATGAAAATAAATGAAGTGAGGGCTTGTGTACCTAAAAAATTATACATTTTTCTTCCCAAAATTCGTAGCACACACGAAAAGTTCGCCAGCAGAAGAGCCCTTTTATTCTTAGTTCTCTCTCCTCCGCGACAAATTGTTAAATGGCGTGTGAAATTGTAATCGCAACTTTCTCATCAAATATGGTTCCATACAGTGGGTAGTTGTGCATGCCTAACATAATGAGGGCGCTGGGATCACAAAAGAATCACAAGGGGCAATTTTTCATTCCAGCCTTGATTTACACTAGTAGAAACGAAAAGGGAAGGCCAATTACAAACGATAGCACAGCAGTAAAAGTTTTGTTTGTCTTTCACTCTTAAGTAAATACTGTTAGTGACTGGAGCTCTGCCTACTTCACTAAATGGAAGGCATTTCCTCACTGCCGCCACATCTACAACTGCAGACAGAACCATCATCATTTTTTTAGTTGTTAGCAATAAAAATGGCGGTGAAATTGTCATTTTGTAAATACAGTCGGCCGGGATTTTGTATGCATGAAAAAAACTGTAAAATTCAAATTCCCTTATGTCGAAATGAAGAGGAACGAGGCAAAACAACTATGTGAATGATACTTGTTCAGCAGCTGCAAATACGTTCTAGGATGAAAATAAAAGTTCTTGTGAATTCCCACATAGCGAATTTTACATTGCTCAAATTTGGCAATCTTAGAGAGAAAGTAATTTGTAGAAAATGTGGAAAGGGAAAGACTAACAATGTTTGTTGACTCAATATGCCAGAAAGATCTTAATTGGTATTTACAAGAATTAAAACTTTGCAAAGTGATTGTTTCCTCTTTAATTTTCTGTGGGTATTAAAAACATACTTACATATGCCACATACCATGAGTCAAGAGTGTAGGCGTAAGCAAGTCGAGTAGGAACAGTCAATTCATTTGCTCCTGCTCAAGCGATTATATTGCAGCGCATCTTTACATCCAGCCGTAGCTACTACTACCCTAGGGTATTTCAGTTTCATGTTCTTTACACTCTTACCCGATCTGTCTACTAGTATCAAACATTCTCGTAAAATTTAATCGTGCTTTAACCATTTTTGCAATTGCCCATGCATATAAGGGTATGGCTGACGTTTTGTTATTTTACTTTGATCTCCGGGTACTCATGGTCGGAACCGTAACCGTGTCATTTGAAATGAATTGTTCCCTTTAAAGTCAAAAGAAAGCAATGAATTTGTTCTTACGGCTTGAATAAAATGAACACAGGCGTATCTTTACTCCCGCTCTGCGATCACTTTATGCAATATTAAAAAACAATTCACTAATGCACTAGCTCGCTGTGTACATTATTGTTTAAATGTAAAAAAATTTAACTAAGAGCAATTGAGTACAAGGAATACTGCTTATGTGTAGGTGTAGTAAACTGCATCCATCAGCTAGTAAACCCAAGCTCTGCGTATAGTGTTGTCTCATACAATATTAGCATTTCTCTCAGCCGCCAACGGTGGCCGCGTAAAATTTTGCTTAAGGTGCAAGCAAGCTGTAAAATCCAATTCAAGGGAACAAGGATTGCTGTACGAAGCAAACGCCCACACATCTCGCTGCTTGGGTTTTTACCGTTTAAATGGCAGACGGCTACGTACAAGGTAAATAATCGGAAGCGACATAACTTTAAGATGCATGGAACATTAATAAATTAAGGAGAGAGGTTGCATCTTTTTCTGTTTTACTTCACAAGATGAATTCAGGAAAAAATTCCACTTACAATTATTAGGCAATCGATTTAAATACTTTGCTCGTCTTTATCTTCCGAGCGTGGATTCTTGTGGGATTTTCTTCCTTCAACTTTTAGCTCCTACTTTTATCCAGATGCTATAATTCCCCAACATTGTTTTCCCCTGTTTGGTAATACGTGCAAAATTACTGAGGACCATAGCTGTACCAGGGACACCATATAATGTATTGTAAAATGTACAACGGTAAGTCGAAATATCCAGTCATGAAATATCCGACATATTTGATATATTATCTCCCGCGGAGAGATACGATAAGGAAATGTTGCAGTTGTAACAGTATATGACTGGAATGTCAGGAAAATAGTGAAACGAGTTACCTTCCACAGAAACTCTTAAAATTTTGGGCCACACCGTCACCGTAATTAGAAAGAATATTCTATCAATATATACACTTTGGTAATGTGCATTTCATCAGGGAGACACTCTGAAGAGAAAAGAGAAGCGCTATAGACTACTTTCTATTTCTATGAAAGTGACTAATGAAGTATGACAGTTGTTTAGAATTAAAAACTAACGAGCGCGTTTCTGAGTACTTTCGTATTTTAGACAATTATTACTGCAAAATACAAATCTCATTTGTGAGATCATTTCCCAGAACAGTGGTTGAGAAAACCAGACGTCAACAGGAAATCATGTGTAATAGTAAACTGACAATATGCCCTCGTGGACCGCACCCATGATCTCATTCAATGGGGGGACCGACACCATTAGATTCTGCAGGTCATATTCTATACTACAGTACCAAATTTGGCCCATTCCTGGTGTAGTCGTTGAGTACTTTTACTTGTGAGTAAAGGTACCTCATAGGAAAGTAGCGAAGGGTTTATAGAGCAAAACTAATTTACATATTTGTCTTCTACAGTCCTGTTAACAAAAATTTATTATAAAAATTATTAACCGTTCTCTAAATATTTTGGGAACTGTCGGAATGACCGACATCTTTGAAGTTATCGTAACCCCCTACATGGAGCTAGCAATAAGTGGCGAGCATCAAGAAACTCTCTATTTACATTTGTATCATGTTACCCCACAGTTTGGCAGCTTTCTCTCTTGTCTTGTTGTAGGACGTCCGTATAACTGCATATACAATCGTTTCAATAAGGTATATTTACGAATCCGTCTATCTACGTTCCGTCTGCGTCGCCTATGCTGAAATATCAATTTTGATGAGTTTTAAAAACATTGACCCTCTTTTCCTCTCGAGTGGTAGAATGTATAGGTCTAACTTGAAGTGACACTAGTTATATGTATTAATTGAAGATAACATACAGATAGCAGAATTTCAAATTGTTTTCCCATAAAGATTTATAGCATTTCAACTCTAACGGTAGGTCACATGACGTGGGGGCGGGAGCCCTAGCATTCCAAAACTATTTAGAGTCTATCTAAAAGTTTTAAGCCATCCTTCGGACAGACAGATGGATATCGTAAGTCTATGAAAGGCTTCATCACTTCACAACATGCTACAAGTCAAATTCAGTTAATCTGAAGTCGAGATCTTTTCAAACGTTACTAGCATTCTGGAAACTGTATATTTCTCCTTCTTGTTCGTAGTTCACGCCTAGTTTTCATTAATACGATATGATTTAATTTTCCTCGTATTGTTTTTTGAAGTGGTACAAGTGGTACTACTAGTGCCATTCCAATTAAATAATATTATTATGATTGTACAGAATTACTCTTGTTAAATTTTCTTTCAACATGCTCAGACAAATTATTTTCTTGCTTTAATTAAATTCACATGCTTACTTCATTGTCATTGTACAACTACATACTACATATATACTCACTCGTATACGTTCAATGGAACACACTTTTAGTTCATGTAATCTAATTTGGAGACAAAAAGTTAAATGGAATGAAATATTGTTTCAAAAGTGCCAAGATCTACATACATCATCGTTTCAATACTACGACCATTCATACCTAATAACGTATAGTAATAACTAATAACTTATCTCTGTTTCAATAAGGCTATTCATGTATCCGTAGATCGTGGAAAGTACAATAAAGTCATAAGAAACCGTTCAAAATAAAAGCAAAGCCACCATTCCCATACAAGCATGGGCAAGGACGTACAACTTAACACTACCTTCTTATTTAGAGTCTATTTTATTATTCTAACTGGAAAACGAGAAACGATTAAACGCTTGAATTAAACAGTTAAAAGTTGGCACTTTAAATACGAGAAAGAGAAATTTGTGGCTTCGTGTTATCACGACTGCAAACCTACTCATGAATTGGTTTAAAACTAAAGGAAAACCGTAGAGTAGATTTATTAGTTTAATACCTAATACTTAACTAGTCAAATTATTGTATATTGCAAAATTGCAAGCGAAAACGTTACGATCTACAAGATTTATGTATTTGAATGAAACTTATTTATGAGTTTTAGGTTATGATAGGAAATACAAAATATTTGTGAATTGTGAAAAGCCAAAGGACTTTCGGTCTTAAAATGTAGTCAGAAAGATATTTCGGGTGACACCCACCATTCCATATGACAAACTGTTTGTGACAAGCATCTCTGTATTATTGTTTCAATTCAGCAAAATGTTTGACACTTCACGTTATGTTAGGTAGGTCGGTATGAGTATTGTATACCTGTCATTAGTTACGGAGAGCATGTATGCGGAAAATAGTTTATGTGGTTAGAGTGCTTGTCTGTGATCACGCGTACTGTATACTGAAGGTGTCGACGGATTTCTCTGACGTTGACAGTTGACATATGGATACCACCGGTTAAAGCGTACGGTCAAAGATGGTGTGTGGGGTGTGATCGAGGTTACGAAATTACCATGCTGCAATGCATTTATGTCAATTTATAAAGGAAATAGCAGTTGGAATAAATTGTGGTTACAAATAATACTACAGTAACAATAGTGAAGCTTAGTATACTTTCGGTAGTTTTCCTTGGGATGGACTACACTGTTTCATTTACAGAGAAAGCAGTAATGAGCTGAGCGAAAACATTAGCCTGACTCTGTATTGAAATCAAGTTCGTGTTAATTAATTTTGCAAACAATGAACGGTTACGACCTTGGAATAACTCACAGACTTCGGCGTTATGTGCATGTGGTCGAAAAGAGCGATAAATTGAATGCTATTTTAATTAGAAAACTCACCTCTATCCAACTTAAGAGATGAGTCCTCCGTACATGTAAAGTACTAACCTACTAGTTTGTTTCTCCGGAAAATATGCACCATGTGGTTTCCCATCTGTCACTCACCAGCAGTACTGTCGTTACCCATCTCTGCTCGTTCCCCTTACGAGTGACGTGTATTTTAAATAGCACGATATTTAATTTCAACGAATGAGAGTAGGGGAATCTGGAAAAGAGATTTCTGAATGCCCTTTCGCGCCTGTAAAGAACTAGCCCTCCGTTGTTCCCAAAGCATTAGCGCTCCATTGTAAGTAAATTCATTACTACTCCTTTGGGACGCTGATGAACTGAAGAAAGTTTTGTGTTACTACACAGGTTCGACATATGTAAATCAACTCAAAATAATAAAAACTTCTTCTCAACGAACTAGCACAACATTATCTAGTCATTTTGCTAGCTATAGAAAAAAGAGTCTAGTAAGTCCAAAATTTTCCTCCAAAAGAATCGAAAGATGGCGAAATAGTTCAATGATGAAGGAAGAAGGGAAATATGCCTATATGGCATATTTTGTTCCTGCATGAATGGAAATTGTTATCCTTCACGATGCATGATGTAGAAAAGGGATAACATGGAATCTCGTAGTATTCACACTTCCTCCTCCTGAGTGCAATTGAAGCAGGATTCGTCCCCTCATCCATCGCTTCCGTTATATATTGGCTATCCTGTCATTTCGATATTTCATGGAAAATATGTAGGGAAACTTGTGGACACATAAATTGATATCCCGTTTTGATATGATATCTGTCCTCAATCCACAAACGGAAGTTTTACGAAGTCCGTACAAAATGGAAACTTCTCCGGTCCGGACTTCGGAGAAAGAAAAACATGTAGGTAAATAAAGCTGTAAAAGGGTGGAAATGTGACACGAAATGGTATACATATAATTATATAGCCGCTCAACTGCTAAAACCACACACATGAACACGATATATATACCGGACAACTCTCCAGCAAGTATTTCTTCCGACTTGGGACATTTTGTTTTCACATTTCAGTGTATTTGGAATAAAGCCGTCGTCGTCGAGCGAATTTTATACGTTTCGTTACGAAACGCATTTATCTACGGACGATCTACAAATGACTGTGTGCGTGTGTGTGTGTGGGTCTGTATAACCCAAAGTTTTCTGTGTGACTAGTGACTAGAAAGGAGGGAGACTGTTGATGGGCCCTTTTGTAAACTCCCATTAAAAAGGCTCATAAATTTCACATTTCGTTACATGAATTACCCATAAATTTTGTCGTAGGATGAAGAACATGGGAGATTATTGTGATCATCTCTGCTTTCAATCGCTAGCATTTTCCTTTTTATTACGTTTTAGAGATTTTTACTGAAGGTATTAAATATTTGGGTACTATCATACGTATAACGTAATACTAACTCTAGATTAACTGCATGTCTCCACTCCACATGTAGGTAGATGCATTTCAACCGTTTGATTAGTGCCAACAAAATTATATTGATTTTTATACTTGACAGTTTGCGTTTTCCTTCCCAATACTACTCAAGCTTAAAGTTCTAAAAATATTTTTAAGCCTAAAAGGAAATCTTCCGCAGGTTTGCGCTTTTATCAGACTTTTGAACGTTTCTCGTTCGTTGTGACACTAATGCATAGAAAGACAAATCCGAAGACCGGAAAGTTGTGTTTTCTTCATTGGTCAGATCTGATAAAAAGAGTCAGTTAAGTAAATGTAATTAAAGCGAGAAATAAACTTGTATTTACCAATTCAGTGAGTTTTACTGCGACCGTTGGTTGAACTGGTTAGTGGGAAGAAGGTAGTAAAAGCTTGCAATACGGTGCAATAAATGTTATATGACATTATGATCAAAACTTGCTTAGCAATTTAAAATCATGATACGCTCGAGTTCCCTTTTCAACATTGTATTATATTGCTATACCCCCATGTTTAAACAAGTCTGAACATTAGACGCCGTCACCACTCAACATTTTCCCGTTTTTACCAACACACGAGCAGGAGCGTCGTTCGTGCAACGTATAAAGTGACAATGATTGAACTCGCTCAACCGTA
>JAHZNE010002742.1:0-21481 GCA_027744055.1 Callyntrura sp. NNG-2020 | reverse complement strand
GAGAGAAAGAAAATAAGAAAATAAAACGTCTTTCAACAGAACACTCAGTTTTCCTTTTTTCAAATGGGGAAATCAGAAAAAATCGAAAACAAGAACATTTTTCAGGACATCCTTTTGTCGAGGTGAAATGGCGAAAACGAGGTGAAAAATTCGCCGTATATAAAATGTCAGGCTGTACACACGCGTATTTACCAAACTAAAAACGACGTGTGCTGCTGGGGAAAATGCACGTCGTATATTCCGGCGCATACAGAACTTTGTCGTCTGTGTATCAACATACACATATGAAGCTTTTATTATCTCATTTCCATTATTGTCGCCACTCTCCACTTAGTTACTTGTTGAATGAAAATGAAGCATGGTGAGTCGTCATCTTGTCTTTAAAGAAAAACAGTGATAGATTAGCATTACCTTTACATATTAGCTCACGAAACGACGCTGTCATTTTGTTTGCCACGGAAAACGTACTTTGCACACTGAGTGAACCTCACGATGAATTTATAGATACGCCAGTTTCACAGAGTATGTTAAGTCACATAAATAGCAAAGAAGACCGACAACCAACAGACAGACAGACAAGACAACGCACGGAAACATCAGGGAAATGAGAGAGACACGTACGTCAACAAACATCTACACAACTCATCAATACGCCTATAAAACATGTACGTAGAACGTACTCAAGTTTTATGTACGTTGTTGTGTTGTCTAAGCTTTGTTTATTAAATTAATCCAATGGCTCTCTTGTTTATGGAGAAAAGTGTCGTTTTTAAAGAAAAAGTGGCAAGTAGGCACATACCACCACTGTTCTGTTGTGTACATTTCGACAAAGCCGACATGTAATGTGTGCCGGTTTCCGGTGAAGAGATTTTGGGACAAATATCTTCCCGTTTTTTTATCCGAAAACTCGACAAACTTTTGTTGTATTTTTCCTCATTTTTTGAGACAAGTACGTCAAAGAATGCCTGCCGTTCAGAGAACATCAATAAGAAATACTTCTAAAAATGCCTTGCATGTCAGTAGGTAGATGCTACGTACATTTATAGGACACGTATTATTGTACGTTTAAATATTACGCTCTACCGTCGAGTTGCGTTTTCTTCTAAAAATGTTTCTCTGCTTGTAAAATACTAAAATGAATTGGATGATTCGTTCTAAAATAGATTTATTCTCTCTTCGAGCATTTGAGCTCATTCCGTGCAGCATTTTTTATATGAAGATGAACGAGAAAAGAAAACGAAGGAGAAAGGAAGAAAAGAGGAAATACGAAAAAAACTTAGCTTTTTGGTTGCATGCTTTGCTGCAATAGTCTCGTCGTTTTTTACCCTCGCCTTCTCATTTTCATGGTTTTCTTTAAAGCAATAACATTGTTTCACTTTTTTATACTCTGCCGCTTGCCTGTACACCTAGCAGCTTATTCCGTGTTTCACTGAGCTCTTTTTCCTGTCAAGATTTCGTTTCTTGTTGACATGATACGACTGACTTCTTTATACCGAGGTTCTTTTTGGGTTATTTCTTTGAGGTTGATCGGGATGATGGTGATCATGTCGTTTTGTTTTTTGTGAGACATAACTCTTCATAGACAGTTTAGGTATATGAAATGGGAAAAGAATGGAGATTCTTATGCCAAGTTTTTTGATGCTTTGTTACAATATCATTAGCATTATCAGCCCATTTCGACTTACTGTGTTTGCGAGAGAAAAAAAGCATACGACATAAGTACATAAATATACGATGACGTTGTGTTAGTGAGGATGTTTATGCGGTGTGAGTGGATGAAGATCTTTTTAAATGGCATACTCATACGATACACCTTTTCGAGTGCATCATATCCAAGCCTACACGTATGTATTTCAAAGTTCATAAATAAGTTCCGGTTGGTTCTGCTGACTGTCGTGTATGGTATGGTAATTGTTTCAAATGATTACGTCCAAGTATTTTACATGCGTTTCTCAAGAAGAATGAATAAAAGAAGGGCAAAAACATATTGTGTTCATAAAAAGTATCTAGCCAGAGACCACAACAAAATGATTCATTCCGGATTTGCATTGTTTCAGAAAGATGTATAATTTATTTTTGAGAAAGAAACGGTGACTGAGGAAAATTTGCTAATTTCTCTTTTGTCATGTATAAAAATACATACATTATACGAACACACAGTGAGCTACATGGGTCTCGTAAGAAGACGATTTTGACAGGGTTTCCGAGGAAAGGTACTTGACTGAAGGTGGTGGTGGTGGGTTGAAAACAATTGTATATTTTGTGGTAGTTATTATTATTATTTTGTTTGTAGCAATGTGGTGATGATGAGACGACTTTTTGGTCTAAACCCAGGAGACCACATGATATAAGAGTATAAAATGAAATAGTGTACGTACATACGCAAAAACTTATGCCTATTGAAAAAATAACATTTTTGAATTATCATCTTTGAAGCAATTATAATAATAATGTACGCAAGAGAGAGAGAGACAGAGAGAGGAAGACACGATGATTCATTGCATTTTTTATGCGCAACACCTTTTTAAAATTTCTGAGTTTCAAAAGTTCCTTTTTAGAAAAGGACAAAGATGTCGATTGTTTCTTCATATTCATCATCTTTTACCATGCAAAAACCAAAAATGCACAACAATGCAATGCATTAAAAGTAGTTTTCATAGGAGATGTTTCCTCCACGAAAATTGTTCATTCATACCATAAATGACAAGGCTGTAAATAGGAGAGAAAAAACAATGGAAATTATTATTACATTATTGAGACCAATTGTTTACGGCTTTTGACTTTTGGGTGGAAGGCAATACGGATGAGAAAATGGTTAAAACACACACAAGAGCGATAGGGAGTACGAACAGACAACAAGGCAAGGAAAGAGAATAAAGCTAAAGGAAAACACTAATATGCTAAGTTCAGCATAAGTCTTGTGAGAGTTTTTGTGAGCACAAGATTTGTACAGATACGCAACTTATTTTCAAACGGGGACACTGAAAAAATGAATAAATCTTAATTTGACATTTCCTTTCCTGATCATGGTTAGTCAGGGTGGAAAAAGAACACAAAATGGCTTATGATACTTGAGTGCATATAAACATACGCCTTAGTACATTAAAATTGCCCATTCGAGCAAAAATGCAGCAAGTAAATAGGTAAATGACAGCTAGACTTACAGGCTATATATGTTACAGAAGTAATGTTGCTACATTGCCTACAGTGAAAATAGAGGCCTTTACCCTCACAAATGACCATCATACAACAATTTTTGTGATAAACATATAATAGTGGTTGAGAAGAATGTGGATTTTAAAGGGAAAAGTATAGTTTGGCACGATATCCCGTTATATTTAGAACAACACAACCACCTCTCTAGAGAAAATGGTCGTCATTGTCATCACATCACACATCTCCAAATAATTATAATCCTCTGCACTTTGCACAATTCAAAATATCTGAAACAAAAAAGTGCCAAGTATCATCTAGAACAATTGACTATTAAAAATTCAGAAATTATCACCAACAAGCTTCAATCAAGTCAAACCGTAAGTCAATGTACTTTCATTATGTAAATTGTGAAAAAATTCTACCAGGCAGATATTTCCACTACTCACTGTATATCAGTGTGTGTGTGTATGTGTAACCTCCGCCGCCTTAAAGTCAGTGCTAGATCCCACATGCTACTCTCAGCAATAAAAGGAACAACGACATTTATAAAAATACAACTTTGAGCTTTCTGCAAGCATCCCTAAATACACTAAATTCAAGCATCCAACATTCAGCGAAAAGCTTGACTTTTTTCCTATTCTCTTTTTCAGTATTTGGCTTTGTCCTTAAAAAGGAAATTATTATAACTTCCTAATCATTCCTAATGTGGAAAAGGCACTTCTCCCTCTCTCAGTTCATTTGTCTCTTCTCCCACAGCTCCAACTCAAACATTCTCTGGTTTAAACCAATCTAATCTTCATCTGTCACACAGTCCTTTATGCAAACGACTTTTACAATGGAAATGCATGTATTTTATGGAATAATAAGCATTATTAAACATGAACGGTAGTAGTAGTAGTAGTAGTAGTATGACGTTTGCTAAGCTTCACGATAAAAAACGGAATTTGGACCTGTGTAAATCGTGCCTGGTAGAAAATCCACAGATACGTAGACAGAATTCAAGTCAAACCAAAAAACAAACAGTCAATTTATTTATGATTTCACATCATCAGAAGAACATTTTTTTCCTGCTGGTTAACAAACATCCCAAGTAAATTGCCCTATATGGCTTATATTATACACGATGATGACTAGATGCACTACTCGTTTTTTGTCTGAATTTTTGAACATACCTACATACAACGTTCGTGTGCAGAAGTATAAAATATACGATCTTATTCTTTAGTATCTGAAACTAGTGGAACTCTGATGCAAAAAATGTACATATCATTACTTTACAAACAAACAAGCGCTGAGAATTTTATAATCACTTACTTCTGCTGGATGCGTGAGGGGTGTACACTGTACACTCACAGTCATTGCTACAATCATCATGATTATCACTGGCAGAAATGGGATAGATCCATGTGGCGTGTAATGGCATGTGTTCATTCACATGAAGTGCCGGCTGAATTTATTACAATGATAAATATTGCTACTACTCCTCTGTATATCTCTCCGTTCACTTTTGTTTAAAAACCGCAGAAAACAACAGCAAAGAAAAAACATACTCTTCTGCCTTAGTATTCAATAAGTTGTGCGATTGAAGATTGGATGTACAAGTTTACGAAGAAAAAAACACGAAAGTAAAAAAAAGATAAGTGATCATCGGTTTCCTTTCTACACACTATATCCATATACCTATGAATGCTTCTGCTGCTGTGGTGTTACTGGATTTGATTTTAATAAACAAAAAAGTAAACACTGCGCTGCATGCGATGTAGTGAGTAGTTATCAGAATTGGCTTCTGCTGTTTCACATCTCACTTTACTCTTTCTGCCTTCGTCATGTGAGCTATAATTACAATTAAATTATTTGCATAGTAAAGTGATGATGGTGGTGCTTGTATGGTGATGATGAGTGAGTGAAGTACCAAGATTTATCAAGTACCATTGATGTTTACATATAGTTTTTATACGTAAGATTGCATTATCATCATTTTTTATTCCAGATGCTCACCTTTGCCATGCATGTCATGCGTCATCCATCTTCGTACATATGTAGATGTTACCATTTTTCCTTTTTACCACGAATCGATTTCTTACTTATGTGCACCCGTACCAACTGTTTTTAATATTTATTTCGTTTTCTACGGTCATAATTATTACACCAGCTTGGTCAATCAGTCAGTAACTGTCATTATCCTGATGTAGGTACATAGTACATATGCACTATTCTGTGCATGATAGGAGCATTTAGGGACACAAAACATACATCTCATGCTTACCTATATATTATTTTGCAATTAAATGATAATCCGCTTTGAAAAAAGAACACAGACGACTTCTCAATTAAGGAAACCAAAGCAAGGGAAACTCACCGAGTTGCACCATATATTTTAAGCAATTTTCAAGTGAGCCTAGACTATAATAAGGAACAAAGTTGATTATATTTACCTCGGTGTGCACAGTAATTTAGCGAGTAACATATGTATTTTTTTTGATAAAGAGGAAAATTTTGGTGTAAGAAAACCAGTTGCTTTTATAAATATTTCTGGATGATTTTCCGTAGTATGCACTGTGTGGACACACTGACTATGTTGTAGTTATTTTGAAGAAAACAGGAATTGTGCAATTCATTAAGCCTCGTTATCTGATGTTGGTTCCTTCTTTTGGTATCTTTATTATTAATTTTTGTGGAAGTGGGACCAAGTTGATTATTATTTCTACTTCTACTATAATGAAACATAGGCTACCTAAACAAGATAAATTGAAGTTCTATGCATAAATTTACAATAGTTTTGAGCTCTCCATCCTTTTCTTTCTGTTTTTAAGACATATAGCGGGAATCAATATTTAAGAAACTGCGGAAATCCTAGAATTACTCGTTCTTTTATGAAACATTTTAATACGTAAAGCTAGAAACAGCTGCCGGTTAGGCGGTTAACAAGCAGTTCACCTTCTTCCCTTCTTATATTTCATACAGACACTGCAAGATAGGATAAAACAATGACAAAAATTGGTATCGCAGATATCCCCTTCATCAAGTTAGTTACGTCATGTAAAACTCCTTACACATGCGTTGTGTTGTTTTCTGATAAGAGGTACAATATACGCATCATCAGTCATAACATTGTTTTCACATACGTAAACAGACAAATGATGGTGATCTGACAAGAGGAGCCCATCATTGTGATCTGCATTCTATGTATTCTTTTTAAGTGAAGAACTGACTGAAAAGAAAAGTTGGAGAACTAATGAATTTTATTAAATAAACGATAAAATGCCCAAGTATGGAAACACAGATTTCAGAGAGACGGCTGCTTTTTGTTGCTACTACCGGCATGTGTGTGTACATGCACATTGAAAGCCCTACCTTACCACAAAAGCCGGCATCTTATCCTTTACGACCACGACCTGAGATACACTGTGGATAAAGCGATTCTTTGCTGGTGGATTCCTGGCGATTGAAATAATCACGATGAGAGAACATAATGTTGATAATGGTGGCGATGATGAGCTCCCTTGTTGCTTTTTCATACTCATATCTTTTTTACCATTTTTCAAAGAAAAATATCACACACACCACCACCACACAATGTAGCAGCAGCAGCATAAAGAGGCAATCTGATGGATAGCGTCATTCATTTGCATAATATTTTCTGTGCATTTACAGAAAAGGACAATTATCCTTTATGACTTGATGCAAACGCTGATACGTATGTGCGAGCCAGCAGAGACAAAGTAGCGGCACAGCTTCTTGTCCGTCATAGTCATAATGTTATGAAATAATGGTAGAGGTTCAAGAGTATTTAATAGGGTAAAAAGAATTTTGTGATATATGCGCAGTGGTGGTTCACACACAGGATTCTTCCAAAAATATACTTTTTACTCGTTACGTAAATTTGAGCGGTATTGTAAAAAGAGGATCTTAAAATAATCATGATGACACACAAGCTTTACCGAACGAACACACTACAAGAGAATACACAATTGAAACCATTGTGATGCGCATGTCATCAAATGTGTACTGATTTTTAGAGATATGTTCGTCCTAACAATTATTTATATTCATTGGTGACTGCAGCCTGAGCATACCAAGTTACAAAGATAATGACGGTATATCATATCTGAAATAAAATAGCTCGTTATTTTTGCCAATTTTCTCCGTCTTGCCTCCAATAATAAGTCCAACGTTACGATACATTAAATCACGTTACTTTACAATTTTTTAAGCAAAAAAACAGTGTACTTCTTTTTCTTTGATCCATTCTCCTTTTCTTCTTTTTCGTCATTTTTCGAGTACTTATGACCACATGGACATGTGTATAATTTAGTCATAACAATTCATAATAATCATCATCAAAGCAGTCCTAGTAAGTAGTTGTAATAACATCCCGAAAAAAAAGAATGTAAAAAAGCCATCCATCCCCTAAAGGTAATATACACTCATGTAAAACCGCATGTTCGCATTGTGTACGACATGAATGCATAATGGCAGTAAAAAAGGCTGCCGCGTTGTGTGTTTACTCGTCTCCGCTGTGTGTATGTGAGAGAGTCAAGCAGTACAGCATCTCCTCTCGTAAAATAAAGAGAAAAAAGTTTTGTGCAAAGAAGAATTGCTCCTTTAACAAACGTTTTCTTTCTTTTTTACATTCCTTTTCTTGTTAAAACCTCCTTATTCTTGAGGCAAGAGTCGTTTCTAAATTAGGAGAAATGCTAATGTTGGCTGATACGAGAGGAAAAAATTGGACATTTTTGTTGCTTTAAAAAGTAACTAGCACACATATCACATAATCACATTTAACATTCACTCTTTCAATTTGCTACCAGATTTCATGGTCATGTACCAAATAGATTTTGGCGAGGTGGTGGTGGCAGGGAAGACGGTACAGTGATTACATTTTAGTGATGTACACCTTTTTAAGTACATGTTGCTTACCCGCCACATGCAATATTGCACGCACATGATGAAGACAGTGGGTATATGGATTCTGACATACCGAAGGAGCTTGCTGAGATGCCACTTTACCCAACGGACTAGCAACAATAAAAAGAAAGCATCATAAAATTGGAGGTGATGGGATGCGGTGCCTTTTGCTTTGAAAAGAATAGTTTTTACACCATTTTGTCGTAAATGACTAGCTCATAATGACGATGCCAATGGTGGTGGTGGTGATGTGGTTATGCGAGTAAAACCAAATTGTTTAGGGAAAAGTTAAACTTCGTTGGAGTACGCAGGAGGAGGTTGTTGTGGGATGTGAAGTGTGAAGCTGAACAGATAATAATAATAATAATAACAATAAAGCTTAGAGGTATGAGGTATACCTACACATGCGTTTGAATGTGTGTGCGTGTGGCTTGCCTCGTTGGAGTTTTGTTTGTTTGGGTGTATTATGTTGAGACGTGCTTCTATTATAGTTTTCTGTTGTCTATAAGCACCTGCTTTCATAAATATGCTGCATATTCTGGTGGAATACTCCTTTAGTTACGTATAATCTTTGATGATTGGAGCAAAACAGTATTAAATAAAAGAGAAAAAGTGTGAAATTGTTGTTGAAATTTTCTCTTGCATGATCCCTTTGACCCCCAGGAAAGATGTGAGATACAAGTAATCTCTTCAAGTTACATTTCAGAGTCAATTATATACGTTCATAGTACTGTAATGGTACAGCCTTAACCGGTGTGTGACTCGATACAGAGAGAATTTATTTTAGAATGTAATTTCCGGTGAAAATTCTTTGTAAGAACACACTACCTTGTATCTTAAATCCGTATTTAACAGGAGGCTAGACCGCGTTAAACGCGTAGTAACATTTTGCGTCAATTTTTAATGAATATCCAAAGAATTTCCGTTGTTTGTCTGCAATGTGGCATCGGAATTGTAAGCAAAATGTTCAAGAGTTCAAGCTCTATTGTCAATGTATATGTAAAAATTGTCGTAGCTTGTCGGCAGCAGCTAATACCCCACCACGCTTCAAATTTTTTTCATCCGTGTATACCTATGTATCTGCACTGTACCCATACATAATACTCGGGATAAGTGATGTAAGGGGTAATTAATCAATGACAGACAGGCGAGTTCTGAGTTATTTTCAGTCTGTATTGAAACTCAAAATCTTGTCTGTAAAGTGAAGAGTTGAAACTTTTAGAAGTGGAACCTCAAGTCGAAGAAAAAGGCGCATAAATGAAAATTGACGGGACCAACCTGAGTTTTAAAAATGTGAAACCTCTCGCTCTCTCTCTCGCTCTGTCTTAGAATTGTGTAAACTGCAAAGGAGTATTTGCAATTTTTACAACGTAAACACACACACACCACAGATATATATATATTTACAGAATTGTTACGAACTTGTGAGACATTAACATTTTTCTATTTTCAAGAAAAAGTTGTTTGCTCGTTAATAACACCAAGGCGTCTACAACAGTAAAGTGTATAGTTGGAGTACCGCATATCTGTCCTTTTGCTTGTCTCTTCTTGCCACGTCGTTTTTGGGATGTACAAATATCTCTTAAAAAATTCCACATCCGGTAAACGCATGTTTTTAATCATATTCCTTTTCAGCTGCCAAATAAATTGTGAGGAATATAGAAGTTAAAAATTATACATTTCACGAATATCTACCACTGTTCTTCTGTAGTTTTGTATTTTTCGCTTAAAGACCTATTATTACTTTCCAAACAAAAGTCTTTATTATTTCAAACTCATCATCCGTTGTACACAACTGCAGAAGACAGACAACGTCCATCATCTGTGTTTAACAGGAGGACACAAAAAGACACATAATATAGCAACCATTTTTTATCTGCACTTTATTTTTTTCTCATTTCAAAGGAAAAGAAATAAGACGTTCTCTCACAGAATGTAACGAACAAGTTGAAACTCAGGCATAATTCTGTAAAGAAGTACAAAAAAATATTTTAAAATATTACACAAAAATTATTTGTTTTACATTTCTTCTGTTTTTGTTCTTGCTTTATGGTGTGTGTATCTATTGAATTCGTATATTTGTGCAAACTTCTTATATGTTCGTACTTGAAAGGAGGACTTCCTTATTATGGCGGGAAGTAAATAAAAGGAAAATGAGTTTATTTTTGAACGCTTATACGTTTAACCTTCTTATCACGAGCTGTCAGTCATCACATTACACACAACCATACAAAGAATAACATGTATTATATAACTGCTCCGCCGTCAGTGACAGGAGTTTGAGGAACGACGACAAAATGCATATGACGTACTTGCGACTTGTACTTTAGAAATTCAAAATATAAACTATATCCGCACGACCAGCTCCATCACGTCTATTTGCAAAAGCAAGTTTTTTTACACTGGCATTTTGGAAAGATAAAAATATATGTGAATTTTATTATTTTTAATTACTTCACCAGTATTACATTCCATACGATCATTTGATACATTTTTATGTTTTCTTAGAATTCTTTGTTTTTGTCATTTTCCAGCACCCTGATTACAGTTGTCTTATTTTTAACAGTCACGACACGTCTTTACATGACACCAGAACGGTGCATGCGTCTGTGTCGTCGACACGGTACGAAAACTTTGGTAGTGTTTGCATAAAAACAACTGGGTAAATGTTACCTGATAATAGGCGTCTCATTTATGTTTACTATTAACGTAGGAAATCCGATTCAGAAAAGTACATGTTTCCAAAATTTTATATTTGATTGTTCTATGTATTGACCCTATCGTTGCAAAATACAACAAGACTTCACCTCTGTCTTAAAGAAAGTGCATTGGATTAAAGAGATTTTCGCTGGTATTGCTTAAGGTATGTCTAAAGTATGATTAGTTTGATAACACAAGTACACATGCTATATTTTATGAAATGAGAATATCCTAATCACTCGTGAGTGTACATTTCTTTATTTTGAGCTTTGTATATAAAGTTCATTTTTCATTTATCGCTGTCAAATTTGCGAAAATGTAGTAAGCAAATATAAAGTAAAATTATGAAAAAAAATTATCAATAGCAGGATTCACGACGGGCATTCGGGCATGATTTCAACTTCTCGCAGTTCAGCGTCAACAAAAAGGAACACAAAACTTTAGTTTTTTTTAAACAGTACTGTTTTGCATGAAATCATGTTTTCATTTTTCGCTGTCTCATAAAAAGCAGTGCAATAATTTGATAAGTAAGTATTTTTCTTTTGTGGTTTTCGTTATGAAAGCTCCGTAGTAAAATGGAAGAGGTCTGCTGATCTCCAATCTGCATGGATTCTTTTCACTTGTTAAACTCTTTTGTATCTCAGCAGGAATTTTTGTAAAAGCAAATGCAATCACACATAAACCTGCTACACCAACAAGTATTTTGCCATTCGCTTCGCATTCCTAGTGATATTTCTATACATATTCTGGCCACTACTTCTTTATGACTTCTGCATGATCTGATTTGATTTTTTTACATCAAATTCCAATTTCATTTTTCTCTGTCCTTTTTTCTCCTCCTTCGCTCGTATCCACTGGGTTTCTTTTATTGTGTTTATCAACTTAGAACAGAAGGAAAAATAACATGTTTTCTGCTCATTTATCACTCCAATCGCCAAGTCACCAGTCCTAAAGTAAGCACCACATTTCTCTATCTCGATGTATGAAAGTTGCCTATAAAGTGTGTGTTTTTTCTATGAGATATTATCAGTCGTGTTTTAGTGTTGGTTTTGGTTTTAGGCACATTTTCCGACAGTGTTATGTACCAAAGCAATTTTTATTCGAGTGTACCTACCTACTTGACGTTTAGGTCGTTTTGTGCCCATTTTACCGGGACAATTGAAACCTTTCTTTATGCTGCAGTGGCCATGTTTATTTGAACAAGAAATACTATTTTTGCATATTATGATTATGATTATTATTATTATTACTGTTCCTGCCATCATGTTACACTTTGCTAACATAAGGTTAAATTGTTGCATGTAATCATCCAAGATATGTGATCTTTCAGTAAAGGTCCGGCGCAAGCATGCCTTGCAATCTTAGTATATTGGTTGAATGGCACATTTGGTGTTATTGTTATGTGCAGAATATTAACAACAATAACAATAAAATACAACTGGTCAAAAATTTTAATTCATACTCTTTGTTGCTTTCTCACATTTTACTAAATTACTGTTTAGATGTTTCCCTTTACATTTCTTCTGGCACACAGGCACTGCCTCACCACAATACCAGCACCACCATCACCGCTACAAACTTCCCTTTCAAGAGCACATTGTTACACATACACACGCATATAATATCCCCCTCCATATCAGGTATCTACAATCCTCATAGGTAGTTTGCTATAATGTTATAATACGCAATACGGAAAACTATTCAAATTTTTTCCGTGCTCTTTGCCACCACTAGGGAGACGACGAGGTGGGATTAAAATTCACACCTCGTCACTAACAACAGGTTAGTTATTAAGGTATTGCTGGTCAAAAGTCAACTCTCGTCAATATTTATTGCCACGCGATCCACACTCATTTCAGGTTTTCCTTCTATACATGTACGTATTCTTCATGTTACGTACGATGTACCTTTTTCCTACTAAAAAGAGAAAAAAAATATTTCGGTAGAAGTGTATCAATTTAGGAGAGGAATACATACAGGTATTAGGCATATATAGAGAGGCATTTACACACGAGCTGCCCTATATGATAAAAAAAACTAAGTAAGTGTGAGCGATCTTTTTGCCTACTCTTAACAGCGCTACTCTGCGTAAATTGTGCACATTGTAGTATATCACTTCATTTTTTAGCATACAAAATGGCAAAAGTCCTAAATTTGTCGTTTTTTGAGTTATGACGGATGCATGGTGTACACTTTTACAAAGTAATTTAAATAAATACGTCTACTAGAGCAAAAAATACGTGCCTTCAAGGATCACGTCGTCGTCGTCGGTGAAGGAGAAACACAGAAAATATATAATGCAGATTATTTTTGGCAAACAGCGTTCGTCCTCGTCCGTCGTACAACTTTACAATTTGCGTTCTCTGAAGTAACGTGTGCGATGTTTGAGAGTTTCTGTTGATAAATTTGTGTTGTGTTGGAGCATTTGCATTACATTATAAAGTTTACTTTTTGATTTTTGCTGAAACAAAAATGAAATTCACTTTTCTCTGTCATAAATTGTCTATATTAATAGGCCTGCCTGTCATTTTTTCGTTCACGAGGGGCAAATAACCATAAAAGTACGTGTCTTTGTGTGCCTGTAAGCAATACACAACAGCACACACACACACACACACACATCAGTACAAATGTATATTATGCTTTTTTTCCAAAGTTCATTTAAAACAACCAGAGCAGTGCCCACAAAAAGAGCCAACAGCACATCAGGCTAGACTCACGCTGATTGCTGCTTGTCATGAGAAAAGTTTTGTGTATGGGCATACATTGTACTCTTCTGGCCAAGTCAACAAAAATTGTATGCGAAACAAAAGGACAAAAAAACAATGTTCGGCAACCAACCAGCAAATTGTAAACACAATTGAAGGCTGGCCAGTCTGCCACTTCCCATGTAATATGTATAAATAGTACGTGTATACATTTTTAAAACCCGTTGCCCCAAGGGAGCATTTTTCTGGCTTGAATCAACAATTTGCGTGTGATTCCACCATGATTTTTGATTATTGTTATTGCGAAATTCAATAAACTTTTCTTGGAAAATAAAAATCAGGGTTGGTAATAAGTACTCCTGTTTCCACATGCGTGTCCAAAGTATCCTCTCTCTCTCTCTATTAAAAAAACCCGGTGTGTAATTCCATAACCATATGAAGGCACTTAATAGAGTAACCTGTAAAAAGGCGGTGGTGGTTCTATTTAGCAGCGAGATATATATGGTAATTCCACTTGACACGATTGTTTTTGTCTAACCGAACGGGCTTTTTGCCGATGTAGATTACCGTCTGGAGATTATTTAATCGGCGAAGTGGGAATTGTAGTAATAACAATAAAACCATGAAAAATGATTCTGTTCTCCCATGCAGGTCTTTAAATGAAACAAACAGAAAAATCATCACGCGGTTCTTCATAAAAGTAGCTATAATGTGGTAATAGTAATACCAACCACACATTCAAAAGTACATGTAATTAATCAAATATAATTTTTTATAAATGTTTATTATTATTGTTGTTTTTATTATTATTACAAACAGTCTGCGAATACTCTGTTATCAAATAATACTTGCAACCGTTTTGATTCCCTGCAGCAAGAAACTGAATTAAGGAGAAAATAATGAAAAAGAAATGAGTTTCTAAGAGGAAGAGAGAGAGAGAGAGAGAACTTGAGAGAAAGCCGCCGCTTCTAATCTCATTGTCCTGTTTTCTGTAAAAAAAAGTTTATTATTAAAAATTTACATTAGTTGTTAGCATTAATAGAATTGATGACGATGATTTTACGGATGCATTGCATAATAAGCGCGGTGCAGTGACCGATATACTTGAACTAGATGGTATGATGATGCACCTTTTAATACTTAACCAGGAGCAGACAAAATAATCATAAATAGTAACATGCCTACATCTTTGACAGACAAGGCTGGAGCATAGGTACATACACGTTCACATCGCAGACGGGTACATCAACAATTCAATGTTAAAGATGCGCTGGCAGAGAGAGAGAGAGCAAACAAAATAGTATAAAGCCAGCATTCACAATACTGCAACACGCATAAAAATATGAGAGCACCAGCTTTTTAATAGCTCGTTCTCCTTCTCTTGCATCATCGTCGTCTTTGCAGCATATCATTTTGAATGTGTACCTACTACATGCAATGCTGTGTGTGTGTGCATCATCCTACTTCTTCGTTTTTTACTCTCTTCACATTTTGGACTGAAAAGGGTACCGCTACGCAGAGCCACAACGCTCCCTTGGTGTAATGCTTAGCAGCATTGTAAAAGCGGTTGTCTCTCCACTTCTCTCTGCTTGCTCGTCGTAGTAAACTGGTGATGGGGTGGTGGTAGCAGCAGAAGTGGCAATGATGATGTGCTAATGTTTGGAAGAGGAAAAATCCCTTAAACTTATGTTGAGCTGAGTTCACTTGGAAAATTGCTGTGGAAGCAGCAACATCATCGTACGCACCGCACCGCCGCTGTTGTGATCATTTTTGTAGATAGCGAGAAAGAACAGCATCTCGTTTGTGTGTATTTCTCTTGTTTCTCGTCTTCTGTTATACGCGCTTATAGCTTGTTTGCTTGCATCATCACACCACAACATTTCGTATTAATAGTGGACGGGTGGAAAACAGTGTCGCCGGATGGGGTTAATGTGAGCTTTCGTTCAAAGTAATCGAGTTTGACATTAAAAATAGACGGGGACTATATTTAGTACCGTATGAGTTTGACACTTTCAATACGAGTTTCAACGATTTTGCTTACTGGAAAAACTATTGATTTTCATGTTTTTTACTTCATTGTTGTCCGCTGGATTTATCATTTGTTGGAAACGCGACATTAATGTTTTAGTGCGGTTTTCATTTATTCGGTATCGTTTTCGTATCATCATCATATAAGCTTTTCAAGTGCAAGCGGGGTTTTTACGTGAAAGTGTTGTTTCGAGTACGGATTGAAGAAGAGAAACTGTTTAAGTGAATGTGGGTGCATCATTATTATTATTAACATGTGCACACGTTTTGTTTGATCTCATTCCGTTCTCTCTTCAAATTTATACCACGATTAAAACCTTTTTCAACTTAAAATCCGGAGAACTTTACGTCTCATCTCTCCATTGAGGGAAATGTTTTAAAAATTGAAGTGGATTAAAGGGAAACCAGTAGGAAGGATGCATTAAGATGTGCTTTCCTGTCGGTAACTTGCGTGCTGTTGACTATGATGAAAAGGATAACAATGTGTTGGTATAGGCTTCTGTGATGTACTTTTTACAATAAAAAAAATGAATGCATATTAAGTGTACGCATCGTGCACTAGCATGTTCCGTGGATGCGAAGGAACATTATGTTTTGAATAATTATCGTCATCGTGTGCGTATCATATTCCGTCCGAATAAAAAAAACGTACCACACACTCTTGCTCAAGTCTTACTCAGATTAAGTGATGTTGATGAATGATAATAGTTTTACAACCCTTTACTACTTTTAAACTCTAGATCGTCGTTGTCTGCTATCTGTATGAATAAATTAAGGATAACGTGTTCCCATTGTTTGTGGCTTTGATCAAATGAACTAAGAGACGCGTGTCGGTGGAATGAGTTTACCGGATTCCTAATGTGCTCAATGAAAATTCAAAGTCGTTGTGAGTTTTCATGTGACATGAGCATTAAAACCGGAAAAACACAGAAGCCCCAATATTCAAAAACAAAGAACTTCTTTGGGGTGTTTCCGGACTGCAGGCTGCGATAGTTGTTTGTTAAAAAATATAGACTACAAACGACAAGTTTTAAGTTAATTTGGTGTAACTGTGAATTTCATACAATAGTGTATATGTAACTAATTGCAACGTCTTTCAAGTTAGAGACCAGATGACCTTTCCCTGAAGCAGGTACGGAAAATTGGAGAGTAAAAGTCAAATGTGCATTTTCGTAATAAAGTTTTATACACAGTTTACGTGGTAAAAGTTTGCTTCACTAGCATACTTACAGAAAATTTAGAAAAAATGGTTTTGTTTAATGTAGTGAAGCAATGCGTTTTGTTAAAAGGATAGATGATTTATTAGAATACAAAACTAATGTTACACAAGATAGAAACAATGAGAAATGAAGTTCACCCGTACAATAGGCGACGATTTTCCATAACTATACAAATACCCACGTAGGTTTGATGGTTTGATAGTTGATGAACACACATTGCATATATGAACCTATTTACGGAAACAGTATTTTACGAACCGATCCCGTATGCAGATGAGTTTCATGACTAATGAGTATACACACATGTAGTTTCATAATATTCACCGTTACCCTTAAACTGATCTTTTGAATAGAAATATTCTAAAAACAGCTTTTCTCTTTTTATACATCTTTGGCTGTCTCCTATCTCGCCATTAAAGCATATATTAATCAAACACAAGCACACATTACATATTCAAATGGCGTTTTTGTGTCTGTGTTTGTACAAAAGTACACCGGGTTTTTTATTCATGTTCGTGTAAAGAGTTGGATAAAAAGAATGATCATTGTAATTACAAAAAATGAATCCGGTGCACCGTGTGTCGAAAGAGAGAGAGAGAGAGAGAGAGAGGGAGATGCATGTAGTGAGCCTGACCAACTTTTTATAGTACAGCAAAAACATCGTTTTTTATTTTCATTTTCATTATTTTTACGACTTTTAACCAGTTTCCCCTCCGTTTATGCATATATTGCTGTAATTGTGTGCTTATGAATATGAATAAATAAAAAAATGTTTAAAGCTCTCTCGCTCTGATGCGATGATGGTGCTGGCTTCGCTGAGCATGCCAATAGAGAGGAAAAAGATGCAAAGAGACGGCGGCTCTTTGAATCCAGCAGAAAAGGAGAAAATACATTCACTTGCTTTCCTCTACCTCAAAAGTTATTTAAGCAGCAAAACTCTTTTTCCTTACCAAATATTCCATAAGCTCACTCACGCTAAATACACGATATCATTGTGATCATAATCACGGTGGTATTAAGTGTATCGCACATATGTGTACGATTTATACGCAGTAAAACATCGTTTCAGTCTGTTGTTCTCGTTCTTGTTTGTCTAGATAGAATACGTGATCTTTCTTGAAAAAATGAAATAGAGAAAAAAGCGAGCCAGTATTTCATTTCATTTTTTAAAAACTTAAATAGCTTATTATTCACAAGGCTTTACGCCTGCTTTTTTTAGAGAGGTGGTCTAGTAGTTAGCTCATAGTTTTTTGTAGTTGGTTTGTACGTACGCTTGACATTAAGCCAGCGCACACACAACACACATCATCATAATCATCATCTTCATTGAGAGACTACCCTAAAATGCCCTTTATATGTTCGCTAATGCTTACACACATGAATATTTATCATAAAAAATTGAAAAACTAACCTGGCTAGCTTCTTGTAGTACCGCGGCAACTTTATTTTCTTGCTTTGAAGTCATTTTTCTGTGTATGCCCTGATATTTCAGTATTATTATCATAACATTTCATATTCCAATATATTTCCCCATTTTACCTTGTTTTTTCTCCTCTCTCCCTGCACACAACTTTCCGTTGCATTCTTTTGTGTTTTGTGTCAACGCGTCAAAAACTCTAGTTAGTCTAACGTAACATGTAAAGCTCATTAAAATATCCACGTTTGGGTATACTGTTACCGTTGCACAGTCCGTTGGTCTGCAGCAATTCACTAAAATAATGCGTCTTTCTTGTTGTGGTAATTATTTTCCCCCAGCATTTGTATTTTCTTTGAAATTGTAAATGCAGTTGAATAGACGACGCTCAATCCTTCTAAACAAGCTTGAAGTGTGTTTATACAGTCCAATAATGTATCCTTTTTGTGAAGAAAATTTATGAAAGTCTTTCGTTTGGCGTTTCCGAAAAATGCCGTACTTTGACTTATGGGTGACGTTGTGACAAGCTACAAACAAGATGTATACCCGTAAAATAAAATGAAATTCAAAGTAAATAATGCATGTATGATGCATAACAATAATGTATGGTATTGCACGATGAACACGCATCGTGTGCAATAAGCGTCGTTTTATTAGCAAGTACGAATGAGAGTACTGATGACATTACACTTTGAGCAACTATTTAAACATTTCTGAATGACCGAGTCCCTTGTTGTGTGTACCATGTGCTGCATCTGATTGATTAATGGATTCCATTAGGATTATACGATCACGACGATCATCATATCGTTCTCATGCAGACTTCTCCTATACACTGCGATAGAGCATCTAAGAAAAAAATTTATATACACGCATTTAAATTTTTGGTCTTGTACGCTTCAGGCTAATAATACTTAATATTGTTTGTAAGGATGATTATGACGGTACCGAGTACAGACACACAGAGAAAAATATATTTATTAGTTGCATTCAATTGAAGTAGTTATATACGGAATAGTGGCGGTGTGGTACATTGCCGTTGCTGCTGCTGACGGTGACTGTTTTTCCTCTTCTTTTGATATTTTTTTTCAATAACTTTTAAAACATCTCTGATTTGCATGAATCCTGCTGTTTTGCATATGGAGTTCAGCAGACATTAGTACATCACAGCCCATTAAAACATTTTATGCACAAGTCATCGATAAATTGAAATATATGTGTGTATGTACATTTTTTCATAATGGATAGAAATATTACTGTTTACGTATTCATATCTAGCTTTGATTTGTATTATTATTGTGATTATTTTGATATGCATAATAGGATACATGATCTAAACGTAAATTTTCAAAATTCATGACACGACTGGTGGAAAAAATTTCGAAATAGCAACTTTTAAAGCCTTTTGTACTGAACTGACTATATATTTTATATACCTACGTACACACCATTCTCAGTTCAGATATAAAAAATATCTAGCAATGAACAGGCATCCATGTAAATTACTTACAGAAGCCATTGACAGCTTATTGATTTCAATAAAATGACATAAATAAAATTGTGAATGTATGCGTGTAGATAAGAATATATTGGAGAAAAAAACTAGCGTGTACATTTTTCTTTTTCCTTTTGTCTTGCAGGGTTAACTGAGCTGTGAATGAATGAAAATTGAAATCAGCACCAACGAACGAGCCAACCAGCCAACCGAACAAAGCCAAAAATCTGCTATGGTTTATGTGCATCTTCATTCACCCCTTTGCCCGTTTTCTTCTGATTGTGTTCATCTTTTGATGATGACTATTGGCAGATGGGAATATTTTATTGGAAGTGATTTGCATATTTTCCCCATACCTGCTAGCAGTATCAGTAGTAGTGACAGCCGCAGTGTCTGCAACCCTTCTATTACCACGAAACGTGCTGCGTGAATGCATATATTAATGTGTTTGATCTAGTTTTCTGCCTCTCTCGCCTGTACTTTCCCTTTCTTGTCGACTTTTGTATACGAAATGACAATGCTGACAACGATAACGGTGACATTGAAATTCGATATCGACAATTATGCTACTGGTTTAGAATACGACACCGTCCAAAAGGAACACATTAGTACGCACACAGTGAATTGGAAATAAATCACGAAACAATACAAAACACTTTGTTTTTATCGTCGCTCCGTAAAGTCTCGTTAATAATAATATTTATTCAAGTTGAAAAATAATATTTCGGTGAAGCTATCATTCATGTGCTCCACCGTCGTCGTTGATAAAGTTTAAGTGTATGTGAGTGGTACAATGTCAACTATTGCTGGGATGTATTTCATGAGAACTGCTGGTCAGGATATTCCTACTTCAGGTAAAGCGGCAAAAATCATTATTTTATGTGCATTTTAAATTATATTATAACATACAACTTGTTCTACAGAGAAACGCTGCAAAATGTTAAAAACCAAAGAACGCTTAAAAATGAAATATTAAACAAGCGAGATAGCGTGGATTTTAAAACGTGTTTTCATGCAAAACTAACTAATTTCTAAAATTCGCGTGAATCTATAAAAATTTGACTATTCATTCATAAACGTAGTTTTCGAGAATATATGAACATGCGCGTGACACCCCGTTATTGTGGAAAAAACGATTTCTCAGAAGTAAAAAGTTCTTACGTTTCCCCATAACCAATATACATACCATTGTGAACTCTTGTAAACCTCACTGCTTTTGGTTTATTCCATGAAGGGGAATTAATAAAAACTTGTACATAAAACAAGAACTCGACACCAAGCAAAAACTCATTTTCTTATCTGGTGATGAGTAGCTACATCAGAGTTAAACGTAAACTTCCTTATTTTTTTCTTAATACAGAATGCTCCGTCATGGACTCCGACGCTAATCTTAACCTCAGTGAAGATGAGAATACGAGTTGTAGTAATAGGTAAGTTACATGCTAAATGCCTATTTCTTTCACATAATTTTTTTAGTCAATCGTATCTCTTCCACTCCCATAATCATTTGCGTGAAAAACGACTCAATTGCTGCAAACTGCAAATAATACTACTCATAGAGACGCTACATCAGCCAAGTCAATTATTTGTCCTTGGTTAGTGAAGACGCGTGTCTAGTGGATGAGCACGAAGCACGTACCGAGCAGCACTTTGTAAATCACAAAATTCTGCTGACGCCGAATCTTTTTTCAAAGTTAATTTAATGAAATAACAAGACTAAAAAGCCAAAAATCAACGAAGCGAGCAATAGAAACTGCTGAGTAAACTCCCGATTATCAAAGAGGTGTTGCGAGAAAAACGTGCATTTCCCATCCATTCGGCACACACAGTCACCGGTTCTCATCTTTTATCA
>JAHZNE010002741.1:0-10219 GCA_027744055.1 Callyntrura sp. NNG-2020 | reverse complement strand
AAAAATTAGAAGAATGGAAGAAAAAACTGTAAGAAAAAAGTATACTCCAAATAGGATTGTTCTAGTTTGAATGTATGGAAGAGTATTGTTCCTCACAACGGCAAAGATGTATGCACCAAGTAAATACGCAGCCATAAATAATTCGACAATCCCTACGACTCGAGCCAAAATTATACCTGAAATGTTTTTGGGAGCCATATTTGTGTTTGGAGCCATGTTGATTATCTTTGAAGTGGATTTTCTTTCTAAAAGAAAGTTTTAAAACTTTCGAGCATGCAGAAATGAGGGTTCTCCTACTTGATATTTGGAAGTATTGATTTCCTTGTCCTATCGTGTTGGCAGTTCTACATTTCCTTACAACGATAGTATAATTTCTATACGTTCACTGTTAGCAAGTACCCATTACCTAATACTACCATACAAGTAACCTATATTATACAGCTTTAGCTACGTCATACATTATTACATAGTTCTACCTCTATCATATCTAAAATAATTACTAATTACTACAAGGGGATATATTGAAATTAAAAAATTGCAATTAGTCCAAAAGATGTTTACATTTACGCTTACTTGTAGTCAATGCCAACTCAATCACAATCCCATTGAATATGTTAGCTAGCAGTGTATACCTTCTACTTTGACGGTTGTACATATTTTAAAACTCCAAGTCAATTTCAATTGTCTACGTAGTAACTGGAACTATTTATGTATAAATCTTGAAACCTTAATAAATCACATATACGTGAACAACGGATAAACTATATACTCTACAGTTATTATGTCCCGTTACATTGTAATTTGTAGCACATTAAGTCCAACTAAATTACAATAACTGGGCGCTCAAATAGTATCACACATCAGTTCATCACTTATTAAGTCAAAGCTATCGTTTCTAACGCAATGTGTCATAAATAAGTCATAACCATAAGACAAGATTTCTCCTTCATAAGGAGAGCATGATGACATGTGCGGAGGAATGTACATAATAATGCTTTGAAATGGATTAAAAGTTTATTATTGGATTCAGGAGTAAGTGAAAGTTAAAAGTGAAATTTTATCTGTTTAAGCTATAATATGCAACATTCCAAATAATCTTGTTGGGCATGTAGGGAAGGAACTTTTTAGTTTTCATCTCAAATCTACTGGATTTCTAGAAAAATTTGATATTATGATTTATTAATACGTAGTAAAGTATTACAATTACATGACAGTAACAATGCAAGTATGTAAATAATGTTGGTGAAATAAAAGCCATAACATTCCATAAAGAATATCCCCTCTTTCCTAACTTATTTGCGGTGGGCGATCGCCATGCTGATGATGACAGTTTGACCTCACACTACAGGAAAATGAATATATGTATTGTTGCCGTTGCCGTTTGATGGGTATTTCGTGATGATCACCATTCCACAAGTAAGTTAGATGGGAGAATGGTCTGTACTTAGTTGTTCTTCATATTTAATAAAAATATAGTTTATTATTTATATGCGCAGTAAAAGTTTAATATTGCTAAACGAGCTCATCGAAATCCGATTGATAAGCGTTTGCGAAATCATTTCTCGATACAATCAGTCAGTACAGGGGTCAATCATATTAATTAATGAATTACATAATTTCCTCGTGCCAATACTTTGCTTAATTTAATTATGTTAACGTAACTCACCGTCGTTAACTCAATCAGACGTTACATGCGAACAGGTGGTTTTATATCCTTTCATTGATAAGGACAATGGCACACACTTCGATTATGGCAATACGGAAGACAGGAAGCACGTGGTGACAAGACAAAAAATCTGTGCCCGCCCTTTAACAAGTGCAAATTCCAAAAATAAATGCAATCATAAGTAAATGGACCACAAAGTTAGTCATTCATCACAATCAAAATCATAAGTTTACTTTACTGTAAATGTAGAGCGATTGTTCATCGTTTTCGAGCTGGACGAAGTGGGCTGCTTAGTCTGCTTTCCAATCGGATTTGAGAGTTGAGAAGTTTCTGATGGGTTTGGTTGACAAAGACAGCCGAACAAAAAGTAGTAGAAGCAGTTCTCTTTACCTCCACATTTGCGGGACTAGCAAACAGCAAATAGAAATTATTACTACAGGAATGATATAAACGCTCACAAAAATTGTAACTTTAGTTTCAAATCACCTTTTCAAATGCATCAGTATGCGAGTCGATTTCGGCCGAACTCATTTTCTTGATAATTGGCTGTGACCCTGGTGAACTAGTGGTGGTGCTGGCGACAAGAAAATTATTGTGTTTTCTATACATACCTCTTATTGAACTGCAATGGAGAGTCAAAATTGTCAAGGAAACCAACACAGATCTCCAAAACAACTTTGTGTTAATATTTATGAACATTTTTGTAGGGTGAGGTGAAGTCAAACTTGTCAAACCAACTGTCAACAATGTCAGTCTGCAGCCCGGAACTGAGCAAAATTACAATTAGATAAATGTCAGTTTAAATGACACATATATAGTTGAACTAGATAATAGGTATATAGCAATTATATGACGCAAATACATTACAACATCCTTCCCCATCCCGTTCTTCGTCGTAAATCCACCGTATGAGAATAATATGCACCATTATGTCATAAACATGATAAAAACGGCACTTTTTGGAGTTTAAAGTGAAATTAAAGTTAATTAAAACCGATGAAACACTTGATACAAACAACAAAATAACATGCTCAGATTAATGCTATGAGTATGGTCGAAGTTGTAAATATAAATGTCCTAATGCGAATACTATGCTGCACTTTTCTTGTGGTAATAACGGCTTTCTGTGTCATGCTGCAAAATAAATTGCACTCAATTTCTAGTGCAACTGCCTAAAAGTGTTACGCTTGACATTGAAATGAATTTCGTCTGGTTTTATCTGATGCATTTTTTCAATCTTGTTTATATACCATGCCCTCCTGTGACTTTCTAGCGAATTTCTTAATTTAAATTTTAATCTCCCACTTTAACACATTAAAATTGCTACTACTATTAACAATTGAGCAAATAAACAACAGCATACAGCAAAGCTATTATGTGATGTTGCACCGTGACAAAATTCTGCAGAAAAAATGCTTCTGCGGTTCATGGTTGTAATGTCGAAAAACACTACTCCGCCATAAATTGCCGAAACTTACAATCCCGACACTACACTTGGGTAAAACTGACGATTTTTGCATATATGTACATAGCCGAATATTTATATAGAAAAATATTGCACTGCGAGTCAGAGAGCTACGGAAAAATACTTCCGAAGATGTTAATAGTTAATATCTCCCTCAATTTTTAATTATACTATGAGTATAAATGCACATTCGGTGCTAAAGTTTAAACGCTAAACTTGTTTCATTTTATTGCTGAAAGTAAAAAAAAGTCAAGGGTTTTTTTTAAAAATTATTGATACTTCAATTTACTGTTTACGTATAGTTGTATTGTAACGGCATCAACGTATTTAGTATTTGTTAATTAGTAATATATAAATCAAAATTAGGTTACACAGTCCAATATGAACTGTATCCTCTATTGCATGTCGGCAATTCTCACCACATTAAGCTATTCGGTATTTTGGCCTGTACCGAAAACTAACTTCATTTAAGTTCACACGGCCCCAGTTAATGGATAAAAATTGTATTAAAATTTCGCAAAGGGAATTAAAACCTTTGTGCATAGCAAATGTATGGTTAAATGTTTCCCCAAGGTCAAAATCCCAGCATTAAAAGAAAATGCCTAAAAAGTCAACATATATCTTAAATGAGACAATGCTGACTAACTCACAAGGGCATGTTTAGTTTTCAGTCGAAATATTGGCTCTGATGTAATCTGTTCGAGTCTTCACTTTACGTAAACTCCATTCCACTGCTTTGTGTTTGTAAGGCATACACTTCTAATCCTTTCCATAAACGGGTTGATGACGCAGTTAGTTTGCTGATATGAGAAGAATTGCATGACCTGTTTGGGAGAAATCAATGTAAAATATCCGGTTTTGAATTTCCAGATTTCCCAATAGTAAAATGGTTAGTCATCATTTCTCCTTGAAAATGAACTGAAGTAATTCCACGAAACTTGGTAAACATTTGACTCGTTTGTTTCAATGAATTAGACCTTTTATTTAAAATTTAAAAAAATTAACAAAAAGATTATAATAGTATACCAAATTGTATTAATAGATGCACAAAAAATTTGTTATATATTCATTATCATTTATTTTGATTTAAATTCTTAAGACTCAATTTTAAAAAGTAATATACAGACATACATAATCAACGTCTAGCTACGTATATATTAACCTAATTATTAGGTAATTAGTAAAAATACCTGTTAATGGCAATTTTTCATGTAATAAATGAATATGCAGAACTATTAAATTGCTACGCAGTAAATTTATTTGTCTTATTTGGATATAATTGCCATTGAAAAAATTATTACATTTAGCCAGCTCGTCGCATATCAGCAGATGTCATAAATCCCTGTAATAATCGTTCTTTCGCTAATTTCCGCTTTTGGTTCATCAACGAATAAAAGTATGGTTCCAGAACGGGATTCAAATTGAATGTAATTCCGTCTTCTTCAACCGAATTTCTTGTCGTCTTTGTAAATTTTTAGAAATCAGAAAAAAGTATTTAACCAATTTTAGAATATAAATTACTATCAATGTAAATTAATAATTTCTTCGTACCTCTTCTGGTTGTGGTGGCTCTGGAATGGCGTGTGCGGAGGCACGTATATTTACAGCCACGATTCGGTCGAGTATCGGAACTGTAGCCGGGGAAACAAAAGGAACGACATTACAGACCCTCATAATGTTTGCCGCCCCGGATAATTGTACCGTCAGAAGGGAAAACGGTAACGCTAGTAAAAATAACTGGAATGCACGATTGCCAGCCATTCGGACGATGCGTAATTTAAATGTTTTTTGCACTATGATGTTTACTCCCGTGAAAATATTTTTGTGGAAACGATTAGTCGTGCTGGTCAACGCCGAAATACGAATGAAATCTGGTTTCATCGATTTGACTTGTCGATAGCAACTGCTGGCGACAAGTTTGGATTACAATGGTTTAAAACAGGTTTACTAGTAAATTGGTCAACACTCTTATTAATAAGGGTTAATTAAGACAATGTGCACACAAACTACTACAAATGTACATAGTACATACAGTATAGTTGTCCAAAAAGATTAAATTCGGCATAATAGTAATTTATTAACAATAATAATGATGACACTTGGGAAGAATTGAGATGAGAACTATAGACAAATGGAATGCACGACGGGATAGACGATGGACGACAAGTGCAGTGTAATGCGATATGATGTAAGCATTTGAAAAATATTGGAATCCTGCCATTGTCAGGAGTCGGAGACCAGAAGAGAACCTTATATATTATCCATGGACTCTAGTTACTGGTAACCAATTATAACCTTGTGGTAGAAATGGACAAATCTTTATATAGGTATGTTGTAATGTTTTATTTGGTAACGGGGTTAACTAAAAGACATAAGAATAAGATGCTATACATTTTGTTTTTTAGTAATAAAGACTCATTAGGAGCTGCCGCTCAAAAATCTTTCAGACTTATAAACCACAATAATGATCTTTTTTGCATACATATGTATACTTTTTAGATCCAACACCATTTGAACTTTTTTTTCAATTGTTCCGTTAATAGTTAACACAAGATACAAATAATATTTTAAAAACGGAAGTTCTAACTGCTAAAATAATTAAGTTTAACGGCTTTATTTATTGGGAGCGCCGGTAACTTGTGACATGTCTTGGCGACGCTTAAAAGCATTGTCAATTTTCCAGTCTCGAAAAAAGGTTTATATAAGGTTAAGGATAATTTTTTGAGTTATGTATACTGTAACATCGGAAATATCAAATTTTGCCCATTTCTTGGAGTTCATGTCCACGGACAGAGACGGCCGGATACCCACCAGACTTCCATCTAGATGGTTTATGCACGATTCAGAATTTGCTATATACTTTTTTACATATACCTACTTATACTTCTACATACGTAGATCTTTATAAATTGAAATAATGAAAATAAATAAGGAACACTTCAAAAGGTCAGTTGAATCATGCGACGTAATTTACGAATATCCACATAAATATTCTATTACATTTAAGAGACGTTGTTTTTGATTTGTGAAAAACAAGTAGCAAGGAATTGTTATAGTAATTGCTTAAATTCACACTAGCTTTATCATGTTCTTCAGCAGTACATACTCATGATGATTGCTAAATATTCTTTACATCCAGCATCACAAGGACTGAAGTAAAAGGCCAATAAAATAATGATAATTTGCTAGTTCTTTTTCCATACCCAGCATTATTACTTTTGCAATTTATTTCAAAATCATGAGAATAATGCCAATAGACACCGCACTATATAGTTGCTTCATTTCAAAAAGGATCATCGATCCTCCATTCTGTTCAGAGGGAGAGACGGTGGTAGACGTTGGAGGTGGAGTCCATAAAGATATGATCTCGGCAAATTTGGTTTTCTGTTTTAAAGAATCAAGCAAAAAGAGACATTACAATATAGGCAAGTGAGGAATATGGCTCCAAAGTAATTGCAAATTCCAACGTGCGCAAATCGGTTCAACAAAGCAGGAAATGCCATGGGCCATAACTTTCAAGATTCGCCCTTGCACCTGTCGTTTCATGACGGCGTTGTGCGCACTGCAGTATATTCACAACCCATACTATAGTTAGTCCTAGATAAAACTTGTGCAAAATTTTATACTCACCGAAAAAACTTCTTTTAAATATGTAACGAGGAGTCTCTGAGGTGGTATAACTTCAAATGAAAACTCCGGAGCAAAACTGCTGTTTAAAAACCGAGTGTAGACGCCTTCGAACGCCCTTTGGATTTTATTTAGTTCGTCTTCTACCATCAAATGAAATGACTTGTTCTTTATATCAACATTTACATTTCGGCATGGTGATTCTAGTCCTTCAAATTCAGTTTCTACCCAGCGTAACTTTACTATATACTCATAGCTGTTTGCAAGAGAATAGTCCAAGTCAATATATCCTTCAGATGATATATTATAGTTCGTAAAACGAACGTATTCAAAGCTGCCGTTCGTTCTCAATGTCCAATTTCCACTGCCACAGAAAGACATTTCTTCTTGACTGCTCCCTGAAGCAAGAATAGTGCCGCTTACCGTATAATTTCCTCCATAGCTAAAGGGAGTATCAAATGAAGGCGCCCAACTAACAGCTAGAACTTTCTCAGATATATTTGACTTTGATGAAGGTATGAAGGACGTCATATTGGCGTGACCGCTCATGTACTGGTTTGTAATGGAAAAATTTGCGTCAACTCCATAGTCTAATTGTTTGTCACTTCTTAAATTTATGGTTTCCTTAATAGGTGGTAAGGGGTCCTTCAACTGTAACCAATCCGAATAGTTCACTAGCGCTTCCAACATAAAATTTTCGAGAGTGAAATCGTTTTGGTCATTGGCATCTATGTCGGAAAAGGTTCAGCGTAAAAATTATTTTATTTCTTCATGCGAATGAGTATTTTTTCTTATTATAAAAAATACACAACATTCGCTCTTCATTCAAATAAATTTGGTTTTGGTAAATATTTCCTTACCTTCTTGAATCGTAATACAACTAACGAATACCTGCAAAAATAGTAGTAATACCCAATACATGCTAGCATGCATTTTTTAAAAATAAAAAAACGTTATAATTTATATTTTTGGCTTCAATACATCAAACGGAAAACACTGTCTACTGGGCTAATTCCATCCGGTTTTGCTCTTTATTATCGTACGAGCTATCCACAATTCTTCCACATGTAGTACCAGTAATGCTTCCAGTAAGTATTTTTATATCGTTTTTGTCATAACTAATTAGCAAGTATTCATTCCTAACGTTCATGTAACATTAATACATGTGCCCAAATATGATTGATTATCAAGTTCCATTGTCATTCATCAACATCAACAGAACACAGATAAGACCGAAGAATGTTCAATGTTTATAGGTGTAACAATGCGGTCATGGAAATATCGATAACATGAGATAAAAACGTGAGAGAGATTTTACTAGCGTAGATCAACAAAAGTGATTAGAGGTACGTATATTTACTCCCATCCCATGGGACATGTAGGGTGTGGGGAGTACAGTGCACTAGCCACTAGTGCTACACACCACAGTAGTATTTTGAAGTTTGATCAGTTTCATGGAGCATGGGTTATTTGACTGTCCATTCCAGAATATAAAAAAAAAACCTTTGTTTAGTTTTCGTTCATTGGCTCGTTTTTCATGCAATTGTGTGCCGCGACAAATATTATGCCATATGTTGTTGTTGTGAATTAAATGATATCATATTATTGATATGAGGATGAGGGACACTTGCACTTGGTTAGCTTCGCAGCTCAGCTCCGTTCAGCTCAAAACTCAACACAACAAATGTGTTTTGTTTACTTGTCATGCACTCATTCATGCACGATACTTTAGTACTAGTAGTACTAGTTGTCTAGTTGTTACTTCTTTTCTTTAAAAAAGTATTTTTTCTTGCTCAATGCCAAGACTTTACTTGTCATCAATCAAACTTTCATTTTTGAAATCGTAACAGTTGTTCTTTTAAATTAAAATATCCTCATAAAATTATAATTATAGTCATTTCAACAGTCATCGCTCGCACTGATCAATCGACGTGATGGGGACTAGTAAAGAATTGTTCGTAGACACCCAAGGCATTTGTTTCTTTTGCTTAGAAGAAATGTCAACTTCTCAAACTGAAGATAGTGCATGCAGTAGAGACAACAATGAACGGAGTGAAATGTGTCTCCGTAGTATTTGCTGTTATTTAAACATAAATCCCCGAGAAGTGCTACTTAAAACCTTGAGAGAAAGTGTGGGGTTACAAGAGGAAAGCAAGGAATCACTATTTTGTACTTCAGCCGGTCGTATGCCCTGTGATTTTTCAGTGATGTTGTGCAACAAATGCACCACGGTGGGGCAGAAGTTGACATCATTAATAAGAGAATTGGAACTAACACAAATGCAGTTAAGTCATAACCTTCAGTCCCTGGAAGTCATTTTAAACACGTCAGAGCAAAAAGAAGAAGGAAATCGATGGAGAAATCATGTACAGAGAAATATGAATTTTGCCACCACTGCCGGACAATGTCATTTAATGGATCAGTTAGAAGTACGACTTGTGGAAAATTTTCGGGCGTGCACGAGAGAAACATGTAACTAATTAAAATACCACTTTCAGTTGTATTTTATTTTTAACACGGAGCGAAGTATTTTAGAGTTATTGAAAGGTTCTGATATGTCTCTATTATGTCTACAGGTTCTCAGAAAGTAGATGATTACTTAAAGACAGCTACCCCTCGAGTTCATTTATCAAGATTAAATACAGAAAACTTCAAATTCGATCGTCAACCTGACATCAAGTTACCGCCGACCCCGCAGTGGGAATTTTACGATGAATCGGAAACTGACGCCCTCAACTTTGATGATGACACTTCATCCCCAACACCAGTAGATGTTCAAGAACCACTTACAGAACCCATAGTGATAACGCCAGTCTCAACAATGTCTATAGAACATGCTCCAATTACTCGTGACAGCAGGTTGACGCAGTCATCTAAAACTGGAAATACAAATAAAATTAATAGCGTTTGTCAATTTTGTAAACAAGTTTTTCTGCGACCTGGAAGGCTGGAAGAACATGTAGTTTTGTATCATAGGGACAAACTGTTTTCGAATAAATCAGCGCGATTGACCACTGAGGAGTTTAATATGTGTTGCCAAAACCTAGTTCAAACGGAAATCGCTGCATGCAGACAAACTGTACTTATAAAAGATTGTCCTATTACACATTGTTCTTATTGTAATGCATCTTTCAGTAAATTACAGGATCTTGAGGTTCATTTGTGTTCGCGTCACATTTCAACGTTGGAGGAAAGGTTGCTTGACATTCAAGAAGAGCTTTTTCCGGTATCTTCACACCAACAGGGATTTCCCAGTTCCTCGTCGAATGTTAAGATGGAATATATAATTTATGAGTGATTTTTTTTGCTCAATGCAGAAAGTGGTTATATCTGTACTGGGGCAAGGGGTATATAAGAAGGGGCAATTTACAAATAACGGCAGTGTCCGTGGCTATCCACTTTCTGAGATTTCTACTTGACCAAATTAGCTGAAATTTGGCACACATATTCTACGAAACTGT
>JAHZNE010002740.1:0-11745 GCA_027744055.1 Callyntrura sp. NNG-2020 | reverse complement strand
CGGTTCAACTAAGCTTTGTCCTGAAACTAAATCGAATTTCCTAAAATTGTGATATCTCGGAACTGGATTGTCATATTGATTTGATTCTATCATGTGTATCAAGTTATCAATATTACACATCCGTATCGTCGTAGAATATTGCTCTGCTCTATGGGCAAACTATTTAACGGTAGCACAGACTAAAAAATTGTTAGTGTAGAAAAACGTGCAGTAGCTATCCTTACCGGCGAGTATATAAGTAGTACAAACTACATGTCAATGTGTAAAAAGGTGGGTATTAAAACTATTGAGCATAGATGGAGAGACCTTCTTAAAAAATTTGGCGTGTCTACATTAAAAAATGACCGGTTCAATGAGTGGCTCGATCAGTTTAGGGTGAAACGCAACGTTAGAGCAGTTCCCTCAAAATATGAAAGATACAAAAGCTCCACAATCCTAGTGTCAAACTTCTTAGAGAGTTGTGCTAATCACTACCAATTACTATTATTTTTCTCTCTTCTTTCTCTTCCCTGTCCTCACTTACCCACAGCACCAATTCTAGGCTTGCTGTACCCACTTGTTTTTTCCACCTTTAAATCTTTTAAACTATGAAATTCGACCTTTGTTTGTATCATCTTCAGACATGTTAACGTGTGACATGCCTGCTCAAGATGCTATTAAATTATGCGAATAAATAAATAGATAAATAAAGTTACATGAGTTTCATGGAGGTGGGCGGAAGATATTGAAATTGGGAGATTGGGATCAAAACAACCCTCTCCATTCATTACTATTTGAGTACAAGACAGTGTTTCAAGACACAAAATTAGAACGTATTTTTGCATCAGACCATGAATCTTAATGTAAATACAGTGTAGTACATGTAGTATAATTAATATTGACAATTTTACGCAATTGGATGTGAGAATAGCACCCATTTTGTACGTCAGGAGCCAATTCATGCATCATGGACCGGCATCCTGCTTCAGTTCCCTGAAAAGCGGTCAAACTAGATGTGAGAGCTCAATAAGACTGGAATGTTTTCTGGGTCATTTTGGTCTAAGGACATTTTATATCGTTAATTCTAAGTTTAGTGATTTATTTATGGATACCCTAATATACCCGATTTTTTAAAAAATTGTCATATCTTCCTCCCACCTTCATGAAATCTCATGAAACTTGATACACATGATAGAATCAAATCAATACGACAGACCAGTTCCGAGATATCACAATTTTAAGAAGTGCGATTTAGTTTGAGAACAGAACTTATATCACGATAAAACATGTATCCTGTTGTCTCTAAAGCTGACCACCCTAGCGCATCCGGTTTCAACACAAACACTAAATGAATCAACGGATACGATAATTTATGTGTCGGTTAATAAAATTTGACATTAACTTGTATAATGACTGGCATGGTGAAGAACTAGTTCTTCATTCCTCTGTCATCGTTAACCTTATGTTGTGATGTTGCATTTTTAGATATTAAGTCAACTCTTGACATTCTATACATCTCAACCACTAAACTCGTCGGAGTAAACGCCCCACGAATCCGGATTGTAAAAGCTGTACGCGCGGTTTTCCAGGTGGTGAAGTGCTTCGGAACGTTGAGTCATTCAAATGGTGGTTCCAAGTCTGCCGACTATTTTTTCGGGGACTGACTTTTCTTGGAGAGGTCAAGAGGCAGTACAATAAGTTACTCTAGAAAACCAAAGGTATTCACCATTTGGGTGGTCCAACTGCCCTAAACATTTCACCACCTTGGAGGATACGCACAAACAACGACATCCTTCCTCAGCTTTTTCGAATGGCCACTTTTACCACCCCAACTCTTTTGCGCAATTTATTGGATCATGTAAGGGAGTACCAACGGAAATCACCCTCCCGTCAATGCTAAGCATGGAACCTACCGTCGTTTAAGGGTAAGTTTTTCATATTTATCCTTTGTTTTGAAAATCAATTTCCATACCTTGCATCCCTAACTTCGAGTGCAAAATTTGTCTTGTCCCCCTCACCTCCCGGTTACAATAGCTCTGCTTTGTTTTAATTATGGTGCTCTGTAAAGAGCCTTAGAAGAAAACAAACTAAAATGAAATTTGTACCCGATTCCGTATGAGGTTTAGATGGAATAAGCTTGATTGATGACGAGCTTTGTGCACAGGTACAAGCTGAAGAGTTGTAAAATGACTGCAAACTAGCAAATAGTTGATTAATAGAAGAGTTAATTCATAAGAATTAAATCAGCGCAACGATTAGGTAACTCCAATTTAGCTAGTTAAATTTTGTTAAACATAATTTAGTGGTATGCACATGGTCACGACAAGGTTATATGTTCAGCTTACGTCGTAAGAGAACTTTGGGCTGAGAGTCACTCTAGGATGATGTTGCTGTGGCCGAGCGTTGCATCGGCCGATGAAACACTTCTACCCTTAAGAAGGGTCACTTTAAAAAGGTATTTTGAAGTGTTGCATTCGCCGAGTGTGAGAATATGTTCATGTGCCCTGAGTGCAATGCTTCTCAGATTATATGCCTCCCTTCTGCCGAATAATGTTGCACTTCTTCATTTCAACCAATGTAAAATTGTTAGGGATTTCTCTTGCTCTTAGGAATACTACTTAGCTTGTATTTTAGTTGTCCGAGGAATATGTACAAGAATGTTTCAAAATGATGTGCCATAAAACTGCCATACTAACAGAGTGCAGTATGTTTAAGAAAGCACTGCTGTCGTCTCTTCGTATTTTATCATGAAAATAACGGAATATTATAATTATAATTCTGACATAAGGCATTAGTCGATTTGTCTCAGGTCACTTTCTCAATTAAACGATTAATATGATAATATCTACAAGGCACGAGTACGAAATGCAGTTCGACATTCCACTCAAGCATGCAAGCATACTACAAGAATCATTTCATGATTTTGAGTTTCTTTAAATAACTCAATTCAAATATCAGAAAGGCATGTACATTTCAGGACCTATTTAATATTTCCTACTTCTAACACACTTGTGTTTTCCTAAGGAAAGTAATAGTAACGACAAGCAGTAGGGACACATTATATATGCATTAAATTACTATTTATATATTGGTTTGAATGAGCAAGTGCAACATTGTTTTGCAGAATGCAAACATAAGCAGGGCAGCATTGCATTCAAGGTATGGGAAATGTGAAAATAAAAATATCTCACACTCGGCGAATGCAACACCCAAAAATATCTTTGTAAAGTGACCATTGTTAAAGATTAAAGTGTTTCATCGGCCGATGCAACACTCGGCAACGGCAACACAACGCACTCTAGAGCCAGAGCCTTCCGTTGACATTGGAATCTTTCCATTGGCTCGAACGTGGCATCAAAACAAAAACAGAGGAGTTGTCACGTTATGATCCTAAATATAACACTTCCCCGGAAGAACTTTTAACAGTTTACCAATTGTCATTTTAAAGTTACTTGTCCTGTCAATGAGTGGATTTTATGTCGTCTGATTTCTTAACTTCTGTTAGCCAACGTGGTGTAGCAACGTTATTAAAATAGTATGGACAACCATTGTTCGTTGCCTAGCAGCTATCTTTAATTGCATATTTGAGCACACATTTTCTCCTATTTTAGCGCATAGGTGCATGAATATTTCGGTCGTTTTACTGCATATAATTATAAAGCCTAGCCATGACTCATGATACTGTATCGGCGGGATAGAGGAAACGCTATTTTGAAAGCAATGTTTTCTTTGACAGCGTAACCAATCATATTATATTATTGTGAGAACTACATACTTCACTCTGACGAGGAAGAAGTTATTGGGGCAGAAAACGGTGGTTATCTTCTGCATCATTGCCAAGTCAATAAAAAAAAGAGAGGACAAAATCCTGTGCTAAAATGATAAATTTAAAAAGCTGACGAGTTCCCATGTTTCCACACAAGATCTTGTTGAATTATGTTCGCAAGCTAAGTATGCTAATGATAGCATTTTATGACCGCTAGCCCCTGATTCAATTCCGCGTAAGGGGAATCCTCCCTCCTACAGCAATTACCCCCGTGCGCTTTGCGCACTTACCCCCTCCGATTTTGTAATTATTTTCCTCATTAGCTTGATACGTATCCAGAAGTTAACCACGTTTCGTGTCCCAATAATTGCTACTTCTGCCTAGCTAAGTTTCAGTTGCGTATCACATAGATTGTCCCTTTTTTAAAGTTGAATCCTCATCCTCAATACATAAAGACCTTTGCAACCGCTTCTATTCTCTTTCAGCATTGTAATGGAAAACAAGAGGAAGATGGTACGGGCGGAAGAGAGAGAGAGATGATTATGATGTAATAGTCTAGCCCCTCTGCCAGATTTTCCGGGCGTTAGGATAGTTTGGGGTGGTCGTGTGTCCCTAACAGTCAGTTCTTTCTGAGGTGGACTGCACATGCGATGAATGTACCGTGCAGGAAATTCCTCCTTAAAAAGGAATGCTCGATCATTCACCGCAGTGCAGTCCCTTCCATGGGGAATTGACCGTTTGGAGTGTCCGTCCACCTCAGGTATTTTAACGCCTGGCCAATTTGCGTAGGTCAAACTACCGCTGCAAGACTAGACTTTCCCTCCTCCAGAGACACTATCAGAGCTTCCGCTTCCATTTTAGAAACTTGGGCGAAGGATCCAGGCAGGGGAACATTCCGTGCCATTTCTCTTGGGAACCGGGGAATTGGTTGAGGAGGTTAGACCCCTCGGGCTGTGAATTTTGTGAGGGGGATTGTACACATCACGTTTTGTCTGAGGAGGGGCAAGTATTGTAGAGACTACCCCGTTGGAACAATCAACCTCACACGAAATTCACGTTCGAGCAGTCTGACAATTCCAGACCATTCACTGCATGGAGAAACGCATAGACCACTGAACAGGTATCTTGAGGACCTTATCAGGAGAGTACCCCCATCAATTATATTTTCATTTCGCTGAGAACGTCATGGAAGGAAGGTAAAATCTGGGTAGGTAATTATTGGACGCCACGCTGAACGCAACGAGGAAAAGTTTACGAAGGTTAACTTCAAGTTGACCCCCGGGAGGGACTGTGGGGTCAATCATTGATATGGTTAAATATATTTTGCAGGGTTACACGCCCCCCGGAAACCACAGGAGTCAACAATTCATAGCATCCCAAGATGTAGCTGTAGATCAATTTTGAGGTATTCCTATGTTAAAATTAAAATCCACCCCCGTGAGAACTCCGTGGGGTTCACCCGGGGATCAAAATGTCACCACAAGATGGTACCCTTCAGCAGTTGTTGTTTGGTGAAAGCAGAATTTCTATATTTGTTTCCCTTCAAGTTTTTACCGTTTTACCCCCTCCGGGGGCCAGTGTACCCCTGTGATTTTTGGATTACTTTGGAGCCATTTGGAATTGAGCATTTAAAGTAAAAGAATTAGTTCCAATTTTCTACCCCAAGGGGGCGTTGCAGCCATGCCACCTTTAAATAACTTTAAAGCCCCTATTATTGCAAGTAAAATGTCCAAAACCCCATCTCGATAGGACTTGTTAATTCTCGATAGGACTTGTTAAGTTAAAAATTCAAAGTTAAAAACGTTAAAAACCCTTCTCATTACGATTCGAATGGCGAAATCCCCATGTCGATAGAATCAAAGGTGTTAAAACTGGAAGGAAAATAAGATTTTTACTTATATGCCCCTTGGGGATCGAAGGGGTAAACCAATCTGGGTCAAACTTGGCAGAATTACTTGTCTACCTTATACCTATCCATATTCTGAATTTGAGCCATTTTGGTGACCATTTAATTTTTACCCCTCCTGTTACCCCCCGGGGGTTGACCTCCAAAGCCCATCTACTAACTCCGCCAAAATATTGACCCAACCTATCTATCTACCAAAAATAATTTTGAAATTCGCTTTCTTTCAAGAGTTATCGCGGATACGGACGGCCACCCGGAGAATGGTCGTAAATAAAGATTGTTAGCAAAGCTGCAGAACTGACCTAACTTTTCCCCCAAGGGGGTGAAGGGATCAACCAATTGTTGTCAAACTTTGGAAAATTAGCAATCTGCGAAATTATTATTGACTTTATTGCAGACATTCTTAAAGAACCAAAAAACGTATCAAAGGTACACCGGTAATATCTACCAATATTCTAACTTTGGGCTGATTCTGGTGATTCTTCACAAATTAGTTTATGTTCTACCGCTTGGGGCGCTGTAGTATTAGTATTCAAGTTTATATTAAAAGCCGTTTCATTCCGAAGCTACTTTCGGAAACCCCACTTCAATAGCACTTATCGTCTTTAAGCTAGACGCAAAACATTGTTTCTACTTACGCACCCCCTGGGGGTCAACCTATTGGGGCCAAACTTGACAGAATCACTTATTTGCCTATATTCTAAGTTTGGGTCAATTTGGACAACTTTTGAACATTTACCTCTTCCGCGACCACCTGGGGTATGACCTCCGTAGCCCATCTTTGAACTTAACCGACCTATTTATCATACCTATTGATTGTTGAAAACCGCTTTCCATAATTTGAAGACCCCCCTCAGAGTCAACTTCGTAAACCTTCCTTATCCCCTAATTTTCAATTCTATTCCAATCTGTTCACCTCTCTTTTTATTGTCCCTCCCAGAGACGGTTGGGAGACGCTGAATCAAATCCTGTGAAGCGGTTATTAGCGGTTCGCCGGGCGGGGAAATGCTGGGGTAGATCGGATCATTTCGGGCTGTGAGTTTGTTTACGGTTGATTGCTCGTCAACTCCCTCTTGGGACTAATCACCTCAGAGAAATTCACATCTTGGGGGATCCGATCTCTCTAGACACCTCTCCGCCCGGAGAACACGCCAATTCTACGCCGCTGCTCCACAGCGTTTGACTTTCGCCCCTACCAACAACATCCGCTCCACCGGGTCACCTTGAAATGGTCTCACTGTCGTCCCTGCGGTTCCCTGGGCGGTGGATGCCTTGGGGTGGTCGTCCCCCCCAGACATATCTACAGCAGGGGAAGGACGACCTTTCCAAGGCATACACCGCTCAGTGAAACACGCACGCACAACGGCACTTTCGTCCCTACCGCCGTGCGTCTACCTCCATTCTAACGGATCCTACCAAAGAGGGAAGCACAGAGGGGAAGTTGCCTCGTTACCCCCGCTTTTCAGGGCGGAGGATTGTGCGCCAAGCTCAGATTTTCCTGAGAGGCAAATTCCTCTTGTAGTGGTATTTATTTCCGGTGTCACCCCCAGGAGCAACCCCAAGAGGTATTTGCCTGACAGGAATTCTGTTCCCCTCAAACATCAAGCAAACGCCTACTCCAGCGTCAGGAGGATCAGCTACTACTCGCAACTTTACCGCAGTGGTTTCCCTGGTGACGGGAATATCCCGGCGACAGGAGGGGGATGGATGGTTGGCAGAGAGGAAAAAAATCCTCTTCCGCAAGAGCGTCCTTGCATCCAGTGATGGGGACCCTCTATTGAGCGTCAGGCTTCATTGGTCCTCAAATTGGGGGAGTACCATGGGCAGGTGAGCACTTACACTAAACGGTTGTCCAAGAAACAATTCCCTACAGATACTAACTGGATGCATTAAATGTTGCCGAAGGTTTATGCAAATTTCTTGCTACTTTCCAGACATTCAGCACATTTCGCCCTGTTGGCAGGAACGGATCCTATTATTTTTGCATTCCTACAGACGACAGCGTAGGAGGAACCGAGTCAGTTTTCCCAAGACCTCTGGATCTCTAGCGGATTCGTCGGACGGTGGATTGCGCGAAGCGGTCGGACCTCTCGGGTTGTGAGTTTTTGTGTGGGGGATATGCATACCTCCTTTTATGAAGCACATGTATCCATCACCCGGAATGGCCGATGGCTTCAAGCACTTTTCCGTCCGGCGAAAACGCCTAGATGTCTCATCCCTGCTCGGGTCACTGGGGTGTGGGATCAAGGTATCCCTCTTCCAAGCGGTTCCCCCCGCGGTGCAATGCTCGGGAAGGTTGGTCCTCTTGGGTCGTGAATTCTTGTGTGGTGGTCTGGCTAAATGGGGGTCTGCCAAGGGCAAATGTCTGGGCATTCACCGTTTATACAGTCCACTACAACGGGAATTCACCTTTCGGGAGGAGCCATCCGTCCCTAGCATTATACCGTGCGGAGAGCACGCACACTCTGCCAACAACACCCACGAAAATCCAAACACCGTTACTCCACCCTTTTCATCAGCGCCGTACATAACCCAACGCCCACCCCTGAATAGTCTGTGGACCACCCGGACAGGAATCAATAACGCAGTGTCTCCCCAACAGTGTCAGGTTCCTGGGACGATGACGGGTTTGATGAAGACGTCGTACCTCTCGAGCTCTAAATTTTTGTAGGGTGGGTTACCTTTGCGATGGATTGCCCGAGCAATAAATTTCGCCGGGAATCGGAAACGTCCTGGAAATCTATCTGCACGGACATTCCATCGCAGGGGTAAACCACCGCTCGAAGGAACCGACGATCTCGAGCATTTCAGCGTCAAAAGAATTTCCAATGATACTCCCCCCCCTCCTGCGTAAAGGCTGCGGAGCGGAGGCCGTGTAAAGTGGCCACACTCTACCTATGACTGACGGATTTGCCGGGCGATGGAGTGTCCGAGGAGGGCGGACCTCCTGACCAGGGACTCTTTCGACCGGTGCGTCATTATCCCTCACCCGGAGAGTTCGACCCCCCCAGGCACCTTACCGCCCGGTGAAATCGTCTAGAGAGGTCAGCGTTTATCTTACCAAGACCAGCCTTATCATCGCTCCCAGCGTCAGGGTCATCCCGATGGACGTGTGAATCGTACAATTTGCAACACTTCGTTCCGTTTACCAGGATTGATAAGATGGCGAAATATGAAAAGGGTGTTATGCTTGTAAAAATATTTAAAAGTTTTTGTCGTGAACAAAAGATGCAAAATAAATTTGTCTTTCGGTTGGTGTCATTGACCCCCTCTACTCTTAAATCCTTATTCTTTTTTTTTATTGAAACCGCACACTCACACACTCGCATTTTGAGAGTCAGCATATTTTATAATTTAATTTGACAGTTGACATGTCCACATCATCGACCATCCTCAAAACTGCGTTTTTGGCGTTGACAGCGGTATTCTATGATGAACAGAGCAAATCTCCATTAATTAAGGCTACCATCAACTCAAAAATGATAAAAAAAAAGAAGCATGGATGTACCTCAATGTATGATGGACGGGGCAGTCTCCCACTGTCCCACCTCAATCTGGGGTTCCTCCACCTGTCCCTCCCCTTGGGGAATTCCAACGTTGCTTGCCTCCAATGTCTCAATCTCCTCATCTTCGTCCGACTCGTAGAACCACCCGGAATATTTACAGCTTCGATTTGGTTGCACCCTCGTAGGCTCCAAGGCTACCGCCGCGGCTGGAGCTCCTCGCTTCCGCTTTCGATTGCCCCCCTCATCCATCTTGAATGGCGGGGAGTGTTCCCCTGGCGCCAGCTGCCCACTCCCCTTTTTGCTGGGACCCGGCTCCTCCCCCAATCTCCCTTGGGCGTCACAAACGCTCCCGCTGCCCCCGGTCAAACATTGCTTCAACAAGCTCGTACGCGGCTCCTCGTTGGCTTTCTCCTCGTTGCCGCCCATGCACCTCAAAATGTTTTGCGTCTCCTTAAAAACTTTATTCATTTTCCTTCGCAGCTCATTGCACTCCTGGACCGTGCCACCCTCTTCCGAATTGCCACCGAGGAGTAGTCCCACCTTGACCGTCTTCATGTCCTTGAAGTGTACTTGGCTTAAACAGTGCAAAAACCAGTCAATGACCTGACTCGTTCTCCGCCCCGTTTCCCGCCACATGCGCACATCCTCCTTCAACTTCAAAATCGCCGCTTCCTTCTCCTCCAGAATTTCTTCCAATCGCCTCCTCTCCTCTTCCCCGTTCCCCTCCCCCGCGCCCGTTCCATTAGCAAAATTCATTTTCAAAAAATGTGGAAAATATGGCAGGGTGCCAGAGAGTGAGACACAACGTATGCGTGCAGAGGTGAAGAGTGAAATGACAATGGTCTCCTCGTGTCGTGCTTGGACTGACTGCACTTGTGAGGAGCAGACATGCGAGTGTGGTGATTTGCTGACGTGGGACAATCCACATCAGCGGAAGACAATGCAGAGAGGCAGAACAGTAGTTCTGGGAAAGGCGAAGAAAGGAGGGAGCTCACGTGGCAATTTAAACTGGCGCTTTTTTAATCGTTTCATATCCTTGCACATGAGCACCTCTGCACATCCCACCCTGCCAAACAACCTCACCCTTTCCTTTCGTTCCCCTCAGGAGGGACGCTTCTTTACGAGGAAAAATGGTTGCATATGGAAATGGTGCAAGTAGGGGGTTGGTAGAAGACCCCCGAGGGACGTCGATTTTCCCAGCGTAGAGAGGGATACGGTACTCCGCAAAAATGTTGCTACTTCCATTCAACACCTCCTGTATGAAAGGTATTTAAGTAGTAATGGGTAGCTATTTCATTTGTGTGTCCGTCTCCATATCAATTCAAGAGGCACAAATGGAAAACAATAAAGCATTGTTTTTGTTTTGCAAGTGTAGACATGTGGAGTAGGGTGTTCAGGAAAAAATGGCCAGGTTGGAATCCTTTGTATTACGTTTAACACAACCCAGTTGTTCTGTTGGAAAGGTGCACATAATTTCTACTTTGGGAAATAACAGAGAAAATGTATTCCGATGGGGCACCTACAACAACAACAATCCAGGGCGAAATTGGCAAAATTTGTTTTTTTACTACGTCGGAGTCGGATCCTTTGGAGGGAAATTCTATTTGATAGGTACACAGTCCCGGTACGTATACTTCAACGTTTTTCATTTTTCCTGAACAAACCACGTAATTAACTCGGGAAGAAGAAGCTATTTATCACGATCCAAAGTTGTTTGCTTCAGTAAGAGAACTCAATATACACAATTGGCAGCCCGTACCCTGAGCTCGTGATGAGGGCATCTCTAGCATAAAATGGCATAACAGAAGGGACGATGATGATTTTTCGTAAGTTTATATTAGGATAGAGTAATATTAGGGTAGAGAGCATTAGTAGCTATAATGAATAAACCCTTAAAACACGGACTTAAATATGAGACGAAGTAACGAAAAGTTAGCAAAATCGACTTTAAAGTATCACATTGATTACACAACGGGGATAGATTGAGTGACCAGAGGAGTGTAAAGGTTTAACAAACTATGATGGCCTTTGACCTCCTCTAGCGCCTAAACCTTTTGGCCAATATACACTACACTCTGAATTCTTGATACGCATGATCCAATTACTCGTACCACCAATTTTGAGCCCCGGGTGTCATTTTAAAAAAATGACCTTTGACCTTTTCACCCACTTCCGGTTTGACATAAGTCTCCAAAAGGGAAGGTTCACATGCGACGATGGTTATGTATGACCTCCCGAAAACAGAATTTCAAAATTTCTCTCCGTTCTCGAGTTATCGTGCGGACGGACGGACGGAAGGACAATGTAAAAACAATATGAGACATTCGTCTCATAATAAAATAGCGTCGAGTATGCTCTATAGGAAGCAGTTTGTAGATTTAGATGGAAGATATTCAGACACTTTCCGTACTTTTATTGGCATACCAGCAGGATCAGTGCTTGGTCCGTTATTATTTGCATTGTTTTTAAACGATTTGCCGTCAGTGTTATCCCATGGTAAAACAATAATGTTCGTTGATGATTCAAATTTTGTTTTTGGTGGTAGTTACGAAGAATTAAATAAGACTGAATCAACAATTTGTAGTGAT
>JAHZNE010002739.1:0-20513 GCA_027744055.1 Callyntrura sp. NNG-2020 | reverse complement strand
ATTTATTATAAATAAAAGTAAACCATGTATGCATGCAAATAGTTGAATACATATACGCATAGTACAGTTTATTTATCTGCAAATATATATTTGTGCCACATCGTGAATCATGACACATGCAATTATTATTATTGTTATTATTATTATAAAGTTACATAGTAAAATTAAGCATACACGGAATACAGGACGAAGCACGAGCGAAGTGATAATATCACATTATCATTTTATTGGTGATGAGGCAGAGAAGAAGGAAATGCCGTGTGTATTTCCCGATATGGCTGGTTGTGGCTATGACGTTGATAAAGCACCATGGCATTAGCGAGTTCATAAACTAAAGAGTGTACTTATGACAGACATTATGATTGCCTTATTCTTTTCACTACAAGTGTGCTGCTGCTGATTTGTCTCGCAATCTTATTTTGAGTGTGAGCATGTCATATTATGTTACACTTCAAAAAAAATCTTGAGACAGTACGAAAGAATTTTTTCTCGTCATGGTCATATATATATCACATTCCCTAGTGAAAAAGACTGATACTGACATGTACAATGTTAATGTGTTTTATGTACTTCCATGAAAGGCAATACGACATAACTAACTAAACATTATCATGTTTCCTACAAAAGCATACCAAGGTTGTCGCATCGTCAACAACTGAATCATCATCATCGCCTTCAGCCATTACCACTGCCACAACAGGAGTACATCAGAAGAAAAGCAGCCTGTATCATCATCACCAGCAGCCAGCAGCATCCTCGTCCAAATAGACAACTAATGCATCACACACACTTGCCCAAACGAAAAATTTATAATCTCGATATAACGTATTGATGAAAACCGTAGTGTTATTACGACAGGTACACACATGTCGACAGTTATTAATACGCAGTCCAAATACACACAAATAAAACTATTCTTCAGAACAGCACACATACCTATATACGGTAATTGCATTTTATGCAAGTACGTAGGTAGCTTCAAGCTCGCCGTTAGAACTGGTCATTTAGTGGCCGTACTGCTGTGTTTTACAGATGATTCGATTGTAACATATGGCATTGAAATATTGACGAGGACATGGACAAAAATAAGTGCACAACTCCAGTAAAATATGGTCATATAAGCTTTGACGACTATAACAAGACGCTTTCCACATCTCCACGATTAACAACACTGCTTTTTAGTTCTGGCAATTCGCAGGAATGACCATGGACTTATGTATGTGCGTGGATTTTATGAGCAAGTCTTATTGTTACGTGCAAGAATGAAAAGCTGCTCTCGTAAGAAAGCGCCTTTGTAAGAAGTAAAGCGAAGTTGACCTCTTGAGGTAATTTTGTGGGTGAGCGCCATCATTATTTCCTTCACTTCGATTTGACAAAGTGATTACAAGAAAACGTGATGTATTTTGTACCACATATATGCATACTGCAAACTCTACATTTTCCTTCTTTTTAAACTGGTGAGACGATAAAAATTTTAAACTAAATTGAACGTTGGTTTGATAATAAAAATAATAAATGCAAATTTAACCAATCATTTCGCAGCTCGTCCGTATTTCATGTTCATGTAAAAAATGGTACCAATTCCAATGGTACCTTACCTGCAGTTGCGATGCGATGCTATTTCACAAGCCAGCGTTGGTTGGAAACTGCGACACCCGTTTAGGTAAATAATTAAACTGGTATTGGCATTATTATTTGCAATTTGCATATCTACGACAAACAGCCATTACAAATAAGTTGGGTTGGAGGATACTATACTATCCAGTTAGACGTAGGCGAAACAAGGAAATTTGACGTAATAAAATAGGAAGAAGAACACATCGCTCTCCATTCTATGGTAATGATATATGTTTAACTTATTTAATACTGGACTACAGTCATCAAAGTTAACACAAACATAACAAAACATACGTCGATTGAGTCAACAATTTACAGAGAAATATGGACACGCAAGTGTTTACTAGCTGAGTGAAGTGTCGAGTCATACGGTCATACGTGTTTAAATTTTACAATGTACACCAACCATGGTTGTTTTGCCAATCGGACAATAAATAAATGTCTGCTCGCTATTTGTGCTGGAATAATGCCATGCCATCGCTGGGAAGACCAATGAATTCGTGATGAGCTGGATATGCGCTAAAATGTGCTATCCTTGTGCTATCGCAATTTGTTTAAAACATACGTACGTCCCCTTTCCCACGCTCGCTCGTCGGAAACAAATATATTCTTTCCAAAAATCAATATACTTTTTTCCCAACCCATGGGCATCAGAAATGGTAATACCAAAGTGCAAAATCGGTGTGCACATCTGGCCAGGAAACGATACAGGGACGGGAAAAGTTGATTAAATATTTTTGTTGAAAAACTTTCTGCAATCTCATATTTCCGTCTGTAATGGAAAATAAGGCAGGCCGAGGGAATCCCTTTGCCAAAACTGCTGCAATTGCAATGCCTGATACTTAATCAGCAGTATATTTTTTTAAATCTGGAACGGTCTGTATATTTAACTATCAAGTTAAATTGGACTATAAATAACGTTTCGTCGCACACAATGAAGGCTCGTGTAGCATACAATAGTATGCCCCATATAATAACAGATGTAGTGTTTCTACTTGACTTTAATGTGTCCGTGAAGTTTCCAAACAACTTTTCTCGGGAGGAAATGGCATTTGTTACATACATATGTATCTCTCTCTCTCTCTCTCTCTCGAACCGCCACCGTACTAAATGGGAGCTTACTCTCTTTTTCAGCAATGTTGGCTATGGGGCCAAGGCTGGCTGCGGGCAGCTACGGAGCCGTTTCATATTAAGAGACAACAGCGTTGCAGAGATTGTGTAATATCTATGTTTATCAGGACTACGATAGCGTTCACATTAAGTAAATTCTTTTTTGTAGAAATATTCATTGAGAGAAGTAAGAAGACGTAACTCATCTCGTCAATTTCCCGTTCGTTTGCTTTCTAAGACAAGCAGCCATCAATTTACATTCTGAAAAGAGACCGGGAAAATGTCAAGGTCTCTGCTCAAAGAAATGGATCACACAGCTTGTGTTCCATCACAGATTAAGATAAACCCCATACAGAATTATATGCTGCCGTACGTTATCATTAATATGTAGAAACCAAATGAGAAGTCGGGCAGAGCGACACACTTTGTAAACTTTTATGCGACTATCTCTCCGTCATAAAAATGAAAACATAAAACTGAAGCATCTAATAAACTCTCAGTGTGTCCCGTTTAAGTTTTTTTATAACTGCCTACGTTTTTCTTTTCCCAACACTGCTTATTTCTAAAATGCTGATATTACAGTCATATATCAAGAAAATAATAATATCTGTGTAGCAAGTCGGTAGAGGTATCCGAGTTTTGGCGTCTTTTCGATCGCTGTATTACTTTCCATCAACATTATATGCCAAAAGCTTTGCAAACCTAAAGGTAAGTTACTTTTGTGCAAACTGAAGTTTATCATCTTTCAACTTCTGCTCCCATATGCAATATTAGATGATGAGGGAGGGGGATATTTGGAATGTCTATAACTAACCAAGCAAAGCCAACAACATTCCACTTCGTGACCCTAAAATAGGTACCATGGAGGGAACCGTATCATTGCGTGAACATGAACTGGGGTTGATATGTTTGAGGTATTACGTATTACGTGTATGGTTTATAGCTTTTATAAGTGATAAAACGTATGTCGTTACGACAACAGTCAACATTCGAATCGAATTCAGACACCACGAAATATCCGTGTTCTATACTATATATGTACATATACCTACATTCATTATCATTTCTATAGAATTAGGATATCTACCTACATAACAGCCCACAATCTTTGAAAAAAAACTTGAATGCACCATATACTAAAAGAGGAGAATGAAATAATTTATTATTTGCGGATTGGGAAAAGCCCTTTTACAATCCGATTTTTTGCTGAGTGAAGCTTTTGAAGCTAGAGTCGTCGTCGCCAATGACTTAAATAAAACAATGAATGTATTTTATGAACATTTTATTTTTATGAATAAATACGGATATACGTGTATTTCGGGTACCATTGGGATCATGAAACAGTGGTATGCACAAAAATAATGAGTCGATGTAAGAAACCATTTCTGGAAATAGATTTTCCTGCAAATATAGTAGAAATCGGTATTGTAAATATGTACTTATAGACGATGGATGTTTATAGATGTTTTATATAGAAACAGGGACTCGTCTGCATCGAGTACATTTTTTTTCTTGCTTCAACTTCTTCGTCAAACAATGATATTCATCCTTTTTGGTTTTCGCTCATACTTTCGAGCTCTTCCAAAAAATACATCACAGTACCTTTTTGGAACAACACAATCCACCTCCCACCATGCTACGCACTTTTAGCATTTGGTAAATATACAGGTTTTTAGCGTTGATGTCACAATGGATAACCCCTTTAACCTATCAACGCGACGCGATTTTTGAATGATCCCTCTGTCCTGCATTCACATCATAAAGCAAATAGATAAACCCAAATGGTCTCATGAATACAATTTTGCAAAATGAATGTGCGAATAGGAATACTTATTAGTATTTTTATGCCTTTGTTCTTTTTTCTAAAAGTAATTATGATGCCATTACAACTTGCATAGTAATTATGTGTTCGACTACTCAGCAATTGGTACTAAAACAGTGAATAAAAGATGCGTCATCGTCGTCTCCATCGTCATCTATAATTTAGCAAAGCGTTCGAACTGAAATACAAACTGTACCTACAATATATGTTCCCCACGACGACACAAATTAATACAAACTTATTCTGCTATTTACTCCAACTTTGCAAGGTCGACAGCTACAACTACGTAACTGTGGTTTCTCAAATACATAGTGAATATATGTCAACGGTAGGGGTAGGAGTCACTAAATAACAGTATAGAGAAGTGAATTAATGCTGAATTGGAGAATAAAAGGCTAGATGAATATCATCTAATTCAAAGTCAAGATAAAAGGCAATAATTAACACCAAAAACAAAGCTATGTGAACGCAAGAAGCCGAGGCGATTAGCGTATAATCCTCTTTCGCATGATGTTGAAATTTATTATATATCGTCTGTTGTAGTATTGGATCGGAACATGCAGGATCACTACTACTGGGATTCATTTTACTGTCAGCAAAAATCTGGATTTTACTTTACCTCATCAGACAATTTTCAAGAATTTTGTACCAGAGGTAAACGGTGATGTAATGTGTACGTTCACGCGTTATCGTAAAATCTCTTTCAGTTGTTAACTTTCACGTCGGTTTTATTAAAAAGGAAAAAAATTGCGAACTTTAAGGTGATTTGTTCTTAATTACCTATATAAATATTCACTCAATGCCACATCAGCACGTTAAAACTGGTTTTTTTGCAATTTAAATTTAGCTTAAAATTGCGCTAGTCGATCGCTTCATTTCGTATTCGACCTCACACAAGCATGATGAGGATAAAGAAGTAGGGATACAAAGAAGCATAAAGAAATTTAATTTTTATGAGGTCATATTGTACGTATATAGCAACTAGCACAAAATTTGTGTCAATAAACGTCGTCATTGGATACAAAATTAAGCCTCATTTCAACTTCGATCTAATTTGAGAAAGCTTGTTACATAAGTGGAAATGCTCCGTATGTGACACTAAATGTAATACTGTAAATAATAAAAAACGAATGCCTAACTCTAACTAGCACCAAATCAATTAGTGTTTTTGTACGTACACCAAGTAAGTATATAGTGTGTGTGCAATGAAACCTCGCATGACGTGATATAAATGTAAATGGCAGAAAATAATTTGGTGGTACATATTTTAACGATGATGATGGATGGTGATGGTGTGGTGAGTCAAGTCAAAGCAAAATCGCAACAAAAATTTATTCAGAGAAGTCCATTTTACCGGATCAATGCTCGCTCGTAAATAACTACTGTATAACAAATAATACGTTAAGAAAGCCGCAATTAATGTCGTACAGTCGCACTGATTGGATGCCTTTGCATGATTTATATGATGCACATAGAAGCGGTAAAGTGGCTGGTAAACGTCAAACGTGCGGTAGTAATGGTGGTGGATCAGAGAAGTATATTGCGTAGTTTGAGTAACAAGAATGTATATTGTGTCATGAGTAGGCGCTGTAAGCTGACCGACAAAATAAACTTAACTAGTAAAATGGCTACGCATTCATAAAACTAATAGTTTTCTTTCACTATGACTACAAAGCAGAGGGAGAAGGAAAAGAAATTGTTCATTGGTCATCATCATCTTCGTAGAAGTGACCGAGTGTGTGCAGTGAACAACTGTTAACTTTACTCAGTATACCAGTGACCACCGGAATTTGCAGAGAGATTAGATCACAGTGCCGAGTGCCGAAATACATAATCCATCTTTATGCTATTTATAACATTTCAACTTAGATTTATCGAACAACCCAAATGATAAAGCCTAGAATGCCTATTGGCATATTTTCAGTTTTCATCGATGCCGTGCCAACAAAAGTATGATGTACCTACCTACTTCAAATTCTTTTATACTTTTTATGAGCGATATAAAGGGTTATCATATTATCACTTGTAACTTAGTCCGACAAACGATATCGTTTTGTCGTCTTGTTGCGTGGTGACACGGTGACGTTTTTGTTGTCTCTATCTATATAGACTCTTTTAGACATCTTATCAAGTAAAAGTACTGCCGACAGCGTAGTTATGAATTTAAATGTGATAATTGGTTTAATGATGTGAAAAATCAGTGAAATACTCAATCATTTCTTGTGCAAGAACCCAACTAGAGCCAAAGATAAGGTCGATTTAACTCTAATTATGTATGCAGAAGAAAAATGAATTTCAGAGGGAAGCTAGGGAAAGGACACTGCTTTTATAGTGGGACGAATGAAACTGTTTCTTTCTGATGACATAATGACATGCTTACTTATACACCAGCCAGAGCCAATCACATACCAATATACTGAAAATGAGTTTTTACCTAGTCCACCAGTCAATCTCAATTTATATTTTATTGATATTTTTTTAAATTGTGCGTGTCCCTTTAATAACAACGTGGTTCGATTATTTTAATATTATTAGCACAATATTTTATTATTACATTTTTAAAGCTATGAAAACGGAAGTCATGATCTATCGCCTCTTATTTATTTTTTTGTTGGCTTTACACATTCTACTTCACTAACCGGTGACTAATCATAATAAAAAGTCGCACACTTTCTTATTAGTTATTTCAGCGGTGCATAATGCTTTTATAGGTTTAGTAATTCGTTTTTAGGTTAGCTATGTAGAAATATTGGTTCCGCCCACGATGCATGCAGAATTAAAAAAAGGTAGCACACAACATGCCAGGTTCCTTTGTACAGGTCGCATATTTTTAGCGTAGAGTTGGAAGTTACCATGTACGTAATCTTTCATGTGTCCATGTGTTGTACTTGTGCAGCAGGCGGCGCGCGTGACACAGTGTTTGCATTTCATATTAATTGGGACTGGAAACCTTATTTTTTGTAATGCATGCTACACATTATAGTCGTTTCTTCAAACTGTATACAATAATTTTATTCATTGAAAACGCAATTACGTATGTACTTTAAAATTGGTAAATGATTTTGTTTTAATTATTTCGGCAACTAACTTAGTTTTTCATAACTTGTTTGCAATTTCTACATCTTCACGCAATGCATATGCATAACTATTTGGCACTATATTAGTAGTTGATTGGTAAATATGTATTGTAAATACTGAGTTACTCACGTAAGAGTTAACACATTTAATGAAAATGTTTACATATTCACAAGTGACTATTCAGCAGCAGCTGTAAAAGTGTAAATCTCAGGCTCCCCCATCGCACACACATGCATGCAAACGGGGGGCGAACCTAAAGACAACTTATTATATTTTCTACGTTTATGTTTTTTAGACAGATTCGATCACGCCAAGTCATCAATGAATTGAAAATCATCATCATAAGTTTTGCAATTTTCACAGTATTTCTAACCATACACCGAGGTTGTAATGAAGTAATGAACCTACCTGCAAAATCAACAATATAACTTTTAATGAAACTTTGCTAAAGTCATTCAAAAGCGGCAAAAAAGTGAATCTTCCTTGTGTGCCAAACCAGTTCCTAAACCATTAATCGTATTTTGAAGCATTCAATTGTTAAAATGATTAAAAATGATAACAATCATTCATTTACTTCTGATATACTACATAATAGACAATGGTAATCAATTTTGATTAAATGAAGTCTTGTCACAAGCGTGACTGTCTCTAAACAATTTAACGACCATCTTTTCTTAGACGAGATTTTCACTCAGCATGATCATAACTTTGCAACAATTATTGCATTATTATTATAATTAATAAATTCTCGCACATATATGCATATAATTAGGAATATTACAGGTGGTGCTAAAGGGTGCTGCTCAGTGCTTCCCGACTCAGCGTTAGTGATGGCATAACTCCTATGACCTGTGTTGTAGCCGTTCCCATCCCAAATGAGAAAATTTATTCATCGTGCTTCTTTGCTCGTTAAGAAGGGGGAATGCGACATGCAATCTGATTATAATTATAAATCAATGCCGAAATTCAGTGATTGATAGTGTCAAAATGTACTTATAAGTTGTAATTAAAATTAAATAACACAATCACTCACGCAGATCATTTACGGTTATCTTATGAAATTGTTTTTATGCTTAAGCATTGTAGTACGTTTCAATAATTCTTGACATTTGTGCATGTAACGCATTTAGTGGATCTAGGTAATTGGTAATTTGAATTGGTTTGCTTATAAACTAGTAAAGCAGCAACATCGAATTTGTCCCATCCACAGAGGGGATTTCTGCAGCCCAATTGTTATTTTATCAGAGAAATGCCTATTCCCGTTCCTTTGATTTAACAATAACAAGCAGCATCGTACGGAAATGAAAATGGTTTCTAGACTCGAGGGAAATTAATAAAATTATGTGATGCATTCCCGATGTGACAAACCTATGACTCGACTTAGTATTACGTGCTTTTACATTCAAGAGTGACTCGGGCAACGTGATGCTTTCGTATACTTTATCGATTCTTTCCCCTGTATTGAAGGTTGTACTTGCATTTTTTTCTTTTCGTCAACAGCAGAATTTTTAAGAGCTTCTCCCAGCCCGATCTTCGGTTAGGTTTTTATCGTATTCCACTGCTACTCGAGCCAGGTCAATGAATTGAAAAAAAACTATCATTAAGGACGGTCAGGTAAATATTTCACGGAACGACCCCACGATACGTTTTATATAGTAGTGTATACCTATACCACCTATATTTTTTCTACTATAATGAGACGTGTTTCAAAAAACAGGAAATGCCACTGCTACTGCTACTGCCCTATGCATGCACGTACATAGAGGAGAGTTAGCTGTAAACAAGGAAGTAAATAGGGGGGACACGCCATCAGAAGAGATCTTTGAAATCAGTTTAAAAATTTCGGGGAGAAGTTTTTTCTGAAGTTTTCTTTTTTCCGTTCCAGAGTCCAGCCGTAGAAGAGTGGAAATGATAACATATTTTGTGTGTATATTCAAGACTGGCAACACACCAGTATATCACGTATTCCCCAACATGTGTGTGTTGCGTGCACATCCTCCTCTCCGGCCACCACCTCCATTCCATTACCCGCTGCTACGCTAGATGAGTAACAGGGAAATCCAATTTGCTTTTTATTTAATAATAAAGTTTACTGACTCGGCTAAGCGGTTAAACTCTCTCCTGCTTGCTTGGGCTCCGTCAGCAGTTGCAGGAAAACTGTAGGAGAGAGATGGGAAGGGAATGTAAAACTCCACTTGTGTGTAAAACTGTTTCCTTCCGCTAGGATGCATGGTAAAATGGCAAAAATGACGAGACCGTGTGGGCTTATACTTGCTTGCATGCATCGTGTTTGCTTGCAGATTTCTTTCCTTTCCTTCAGCTTCACTGAATAGATTTATGGAATAGGCAGGATGCACGATAGACACACCGCACTGGGGGAACGAAAGATTATCTTTCCTACCTACACGGTGGATTGGTCACTGAAAAACATGAGATGCCGTTGCTGTTGGCAACAAAACGATCCGAGGTAGTACATGCATCAATACGCAGAACGTAAGCACACCCCACGTCTAGGACTCCTGTACCACTACATAAAACATTCCGAATATTCCGATAGACGGTATAAAATGAATGAAAAGTATTACATTAATTTTTTGCGTTATGAGAAATTTTTTCCTCGAATGACTTGATTTAATATTTACAAAACTCATCAAATCATGCTCTCTCTCTCTTGATTTGCTTACTCGTATTTTGATGTTGTTGCTCTTGTGTGATTCATGTTCTTGCTCCCCACATGATTATGCTTTATGCAGTTGTAGGTATATTTCCTTGCGGTACATGTTACATAATAATAATGTCTCCTTTCCAGTTTTATATTTCAGAAATATCATCATCATCACCATATTCTTTCCCTTGATCTAGTAGTGTGCAGTCGGGTATAACAGTGCCAATGTAGCTCTTAGGCATTTTTTTCAGGAGAACCTCAACCCCATCAAATAATAAAGTTCATTTCACTTTGTACACATATTAGATTTCCACTGCGTTTCCTCTTTCTCAGGATGATAATCATCATGATTACATGTATGAATAGTAAAACAAGGTGGAAAACACTCTGGGAATAAATTAAATCTTGGCTATAGGAGGAGAAATCATAATTCACCAACACACGCCACTCTTTCTCCGACTACACCACTACACTCTTTTCATACATCAGTGTCTAAAATGTGTGCGTATTCTAAATTATTCCGTCCGTTCGAACTACATTGTTCCCGACTTCGTGGTTCTGTTCTTGGAGAAACTGCGTACAGCCTGATAGCGTACCACGTTAATTTATAACCGTGATGTATTATTGCGTGAGGGCAACGGAATCATAGTCACTAGGTTTTTTAAACGAATACATCTCTGCTGTGCCTATGTAACACGCTTTTACTTGTATATGTCCCATGTTCTATGAAGCATATGTAATTGTGTTTTGCTACAAATTCAGCGTTTTCCTTCCTACTTATTCAACATAACGAATTTAGCGTTTCATTATACTAAAATATTTCTCCGATGTGGCGCAAGAATTAATTTTCAACGGAATTAAATTATGTGTTTTTTATAGCACATCCCCCGTACATGATGTAATTACTACAAGCGTGTTCCTACTTTGATGACAAAAATCGAGGAGCGAAAGAACTGCTTCCCAAAAGTACTAATCTCAGTCTGTCGCGCTTGGTTAAATGCGAGCATTGCATAACACAGTTATTTTTGTATATTACTCCCTCAGTGCAACCTCAGGGTAGGCTGTGAGTGAGGTATTGACTACAAACTCAAAATCAAAGCTGCAAAAGAGAGGAAGTTAAATAGACGGCATTAGTTTTTAATTCCTGTACTTAATGAGCCTTTAGGCGAGAAGATCATCCAAAGTTGAAAGTAGTTGATTGTCGTATTGAAGAGACGCGTTCACAAGCGTGCAACTGTTTATAGCGCGTTATAGCGAGGAAATGCATAAATTATCACTTTTGCTGTTTCATCATCAAAAACAGACAAGGCCTGAAGTGATTGAAGTAGAACATGCTATATGCGCAATTTGGTTATGGGATCGTGAGTGTGGCAGTATTGAATGAATTTTACAACATGAGCAAAGTGTGGGGAAATATTTTTTGTATGTATAAAAATCGCGTCTACAAAGGTACATTTTTTGTCTGAAAGTTGTCTGAAATCGGGTGGCAGGTGGCCCTTTTTTTATGTAAAGATTTTTCTACCTTACTACTTACAATATCATCATCATCATCGTGATCGCCATCCCCCACTTCAAATTCTATCATCGTTGCCATTTGCCATCACTAATTCCACGTACGTACATAAAGTGCATTGATGGATATAGTTGAAATGTATGAGGCTGTGTAGATACATATTTTAACTTCATGTGTTGTATGTAACGTGTCGTGTCTGAAAATCAAACGATCTAATCCTTGACATGTATCTTACATTATACGAACACAAAACGGCTTGTAGTTGGAAGGATCAATACACACTTTTACTTGATCCAACGCACACATCACTTAGCAGAAAATGTAAAAGCAAAATTCAAACTGAAGTTCCAATGAGATGGCTAGAGGGGACCAATTTTGCTGCTCACAAAATCGATACACTACGTAGGAGCAAAACTGAATGCTTATTCAGGCTTGACAGTGAATCGGATAATAATGGTGGGGGTAACGCATATCTGGTTAGGAGAACGTATGTACCTATCATGGGTTTTGTCTTTTAGCTGGCTTTACAGGTTTTAAGTGCAATAAAGAGGAATAAAAATGTGGGAACATCCTCATAAAAAATGCACACAACACAGATAAGTGGCGCGCATAATATCTCTGGCAAAAAAAAGTAATCTTAAACTTGCTGGAAACTCGTTTGCCGCTTTTCCTATGGGTATATAGAACAAACAGGATCTTCGGCAGATTGTTGTTAACGGAGGATTTCAGGTATGCCCTGATTTTATTTGAATCACACAGGCACATATACAACAATGAGTGATACAAAATGACGCTCGTACTGTCAGGTTAGCAAAGTGTGCTCCAATAAATGTAATCAATAAATCTGTAATGAAATATGGTGTTGTAACATAGGTGCATGTTGTTAAGCTTAGAGCAATTTGCAGGTTCTCGCATAGGTATTCAGAATGTCCGTAGTGCCCCGTCGAAAAATGTGTATTTCATAAGGATGTATTTTAAGTACCTTCCCATCAGTGTGTGATCGTTGGGTAACAACTAACATCCTATCAAATTATTCACTCGTTGCTTTCAAAATCTAGATTCAGACAAATTAAGCTCCACGCGAGAGCACTTTTTTATTGCACAAAGGAAAGTTTACTCTTTGTATTATCTCTTTCTTCCAAAATGAGTGTTAGATTCCATACTTCCTAATTCCTGCAGCTTGTATTAAAAAACTTCAAAATGATCTTCTGAAAGGTAGACGATTTGTTTAGAATATGGTACGTAGGCAATAGGCATGCACTCACACAAATACCTGATAAATTGTATAATATTCTATATGCGTACAACAAAAGTCTGCACGTGTAACGAGGTACATATATAGTACATGGTCACGGTATATAAATGCTTAATATCCTAATATATCTAAATTAAATACTTTTTCGTAACTTGATGCCCTTATTGTTGATTATAGAAGCATGTACGTACGTAGTCCTCCTTTTTTAATGCTTATTTTTTAACACCTTTCGTAAATTATACCACAGCGTCAGATTCCGTGACTAAAATTACAACTTAATCGTCATTGCAAATCAATGCGGTCTATAATTTCTCGATAGAAAGCGTTTGAATGAGTTTTCACGCGCATTCTCTTTTCAGCATTTCCGCGCTCCACTTGAGGCAAGTTTGAGTTGGGATGGGATGTGCTTTTGAGAAATTAAGTAAAAGATAATGAGGAGAAAACTCATCCACAAAGCAATTTCCTTCAAATATCCCCTTCTTCCCCTTAGTTCACCGGTAGTCTGGATTAAATTTCCTTGAATCGAATGCTCTGAACTGAAAACATGCTGTAGGAAAATGATTTTGACAAGGTATTTGCCAGGGTTTAATTATACTTTGAGTTGATGACAGGCTCATAACTTTCAATATAAAACTACTGGGCTTTTATGTGATTTACGTTTGTTCGTTAGCGATTATATAGTACCTTCCTTACTATCAGGAAAAAGGAAAGAGTCCACAAGCCGACGACTGACTATGAGTCAAGATGTAAGCCCTAAGGGTCTTTGCTGAGAATTTACAAAGGATCTCGCAGCTTCACGACATTTTTACTAAAGAAGTTTCTACTTGTTTGTGAATCCTAGCAGACAGACATCAATAAACTTTACTATGTCCTTTCTAGATCCCTGAAGGTGTTACAAAAACAAGCATCAGCAGTAAGACCTTAATGTATATACATTATCGTAATAGTGTTAACATGATTATTTCTTTAGATTCCCTATAAGTACCTTAAAAGCAGAAACTATTCAAACCCAACAAGTGAGAAATAACATCCTGGATTTCTGTATAATGTTCTTCGACGATTTTTTCGGTTTTTAATGCCTTTGATTAACAACGCGTGGTTCATATTTGTGTATGTACGATGTACGTATGCCAGGCTGACAAAGCATATGCCACCGAAATGGGAAAATTGTTTGTATAACTTCAATTTTCTTTTGAATGCGATGCACATTCAGATTTTTCAAACAACTGCACCAGAATTCACCATACCTTTTTTTTATCGTCATCATACTCTTTTCCTTTACAGCTTCTTTTACATTCACATATGCAGTTTTCCTGTTATGTTATTTCCTTTCGTATTTTCTGGTATCTGTTCAAGCTGTTTGAAAACGTTTTTCTTTCCCCCAACAGAAATAAACAATGTTTGACCAGACATGCGTACTACTTTGGTAGGGCATTTTGTAGTTGTAAACTATACGTGCTGCCGATTTAAAACCTTGACGTTCGCATGTGTGATCATAAAGTAATGATGATGATATGATGATGAATAATACTTTTCATTCTCATCAGTTTACTCAAGCATTTCAGTTGTAGCGGAGTGAGGAGTCCACTAAAACGCATTTCCTATTGCCATCGTTTACTTGAAAATGAATATTTTTCTTATCTGTCTGCAGGCACAAAAGACGACTCCTCTTCTATGGGGCAATACTTCTTTATGACAGGACAGCATTGTGATGCTCTCAAAATACGCTCATATTATATGCACACGTTGCTATCTTTCTTAAACAATATCAAGCGGTTCAAAACGGTAACGTATCTACGCTTGAATAACTAAAGCTAAGTAAACAACTGTTTTTGTCTGTCAGTCGACAGGATATTACAACGCGGTTGGTTATACATAATAATAATGACTGATTCATCCAACCAATACCACTCTACTAAAGCGGAATGGGGAATGGGGCATAAAAAATTCTGAACCCTCTGACTTATCGTCGGTGATGGTGTCACCGTCACCTCATATAATGGATATGTGCTGGATCAATGCCCAACTGTTTTCGGAAAATTTCTTTGTAAACCCTGTTGAAATTAAATCGTGAAATGACTTCTTAATGTTTAGTTTTTACAAACAATGAAGTCTTTTTCTTTTTCCTTTTCATGCTACTTACACACATGAGAAATGTCTGACGCTTGTCAGGCGATGACCAAGTAGGGAAGCATTCATAATGGACTTCCAACAGCACAATAAAGGACTTGACTATCCTTTTATGCAGACTGGATCGCGTGGATTATGGTAGTTTTGTAAGATAAAGACTAACTGCAATAAAACCCATAAATTTAAATTAATTTATGATTGGTTTTTACACAAAAAAAACAGAATCAGTTTGTCATCCTGACAAAGTTTTCCGCGCCATAATTTCTTTCGCAGCTTATCAATCTTCCCATTTCGCTGTGTGTGTATAAATATTATTTTGGATCATAATATTGACCATCATATATTTTGTGCTAGCCTCTTTCTCAAATTTTCCTGTTTACTTAAATAAATTAACAATAACATTTTGTTTGTTTACCCATGTACACATGACAGATACATAGAGTGAGTCAGTCAGCGAGCACTTTCAATAATGCTTCGCGTATGAATGAATGCACCTGTGGATTTCTCATTATCTTATCATGTAGCATCATTGGCAGTTGGTCAATTTTGAACTGAAAAGCATAAGCCACATAATACCTAAGTACTAGAGAGAATTAAGCATTTTTCTGTTAACCTGTCAATGCTCCTTCATTGTGACTGATAACGGTTTGATGTTTTGGTATTTCTCGTCATTTTATTATGCTATGATGATAAATTGGGTTTTACTGCAATAACTTAATATGTTGAGGAAAACGAGCTATTAAAAGGGTGGCGCTCGTCAAGTAAAAAATTAGGAACAATGTTCAACTTCCAATTTAAACTGGTTGGCTAATTGCGTCGTTATGTTTTAAAGCTCCGCACATACATGCATGCATAAGTATAAGTAAAAACGAGCTATTTATTCCTTCAAAATTACTACTGCTGCTGGAAAGCAGTATCCGGTATAAAAATATGTAGGTATTGTAGTTACTTTTTTTATACAACTGTTGGTGTCTGTGTGCTTGTGAGTGAAGTGTACAAACTCTCTGTTGTATCTTTATAGCAGTAGTACAGCAGATATAACTTTGTAGATGTAAAACACGATCTTATACAAACCAAAATACTTACACACAGAAAACAAGCATTTCAGATCGTTTCACCACCACACACCGCAACTTTACTACTTTACTTCCTACACACATCAGAATTGAAAAAATGGTATTTTTTTGCTTGTTATCGTGTAACACACGGCCCCACTCTCGACAACTTGTTTGTACACGTAAATTTTACAATGTCATACAAGCAGGTAAACGATTTAAAAAATCCTTCTTAGGAAACGAAGTAATCATTAGTTTCCTTCGATTTTAATGTCTCTCTCTCTCTCTGTAGGATTCCCTCACAAAAAAATTATTACTTCTTTTATGACTTCACAATTACAAAATTTTCAGCTTCCCGTACACACCAAAAAACTGTATATGGCTACAGAGGCATCATCATAATCACCAGTAAAAAGTCAAATCCAAAAGTTTGATCTACCCGTAAAATACTATAAAATGGAAACTTGATTTGATGACCAAATCTGTCACGCGTGTATAAAAAGACTCAACTTTGGCACATACGATAAGGTCCTCTCATTTTTCAAAATCTGCTGATTGGTAATACAGGAACGGAAGTACAGGCAGCACAGTTGTTGCTGGTTGTTAAAACTATATTGTGAATATAAAACGTTGGCAAACACACAAGTTCACTGGAAAATTGTTAAGTTGATACGTTCTAAGAGGTATAGTTAAAAGTTGTTATAAAATAAGGTATTTTATCTCCTTTTCGACCTAGCTTGCCACGTAAATGTCAACTGTTTTAAACGCAGTTAATCAACATCGCTTAAAGCCTTTATGTCGGTTTGCATTGGCTGCGTGGTGATATTTAGTATAGTGATGTGGTGGATGCGCGCAAGTTATTTTTCCTCTTTTGGACGGAAGAAAATGTTCCAGTTGGCTCTACATATAGAAGAACGATAATGTCTCTCTGCTGTGCTGTCTTTCCAATAATAACCGATAAGAATTCTGATGAGGGTTGCATGGAGTACGACGTAAACGGTGGTGGCAGTCTGTAATGCTTTGATTGGTTTTCTGGTACCACAAACAGCAGCTACTCGGTCTACACACTTGTACTTTGGTTGTGTCCTTTGTCGTTGTCTATATTTGTGAGTGCTTATATAGATGACGACGATGGACCAGTGTCGATAAATACTTTAACTATAGACCATACCACATTTTTCCTTCTTGATAAGGATATCCTCTCAGATCCAGATCTTGACGTATACTAAAATGTTAGCGCAGTTAAAATTCTGTTCCTTGTATAAAGAACGCTTATTCCACTGCTATTAATATGAAAGCAGCAATGCGACGACGATGGTGGCGATTGCGTTGGTATTGCGATGATGATGACTGCTGCTGCTGTTGACGGAATGGGTAAAGGAGTGGCAGAGTTGTGTTATGATACTCATGTCCTTGGTGGATGATGCAGCATTAATTTAAATGGAGCAGTTAGAACATCAAACTGGACTTTTAACACTACGACTTTGTTACTGATACATGTATCGTGTCATCGTGTGTAGAACAATCACATATCAAGCACTAACATGCAGTTAAACCACTCCTTCACTACTGGAGACAAAAATGTAACACAGCGCTGCTGTTTTAATGATGACGAATTGTGTGGTTTACGCTGATCGAGTCCAGTTGTGTACTGCAAGCTCTAGGAGCACAACGCACAGCAATATCACACTGCACCCGTCTGTCGAAAATTGTCACTTTCCTTGACAATGACGATGGTGTGGACTGCTGCTGGTTTGCACAAAAGTTCATGTGACAAAACAAATAAGTGCCGGTATTTCCCAGAGTATATAGGGTTGCGCACGGGATTATAAGGTCATTCAAAAATTCACGATCGGGTTGAATACTTAAGCTGGAAAAATAACAAAAACATTCTACATTGAACTTAACCTGCCGAGTTATTTAGTATATATGCAGAACTGTGCTATTGCAAGTATGTGGGTACTTGATTATCCATTTTCACTTGAAATTTTTTTGCTTATTTATGGATGTGAACTACTACTGTTGGCGCAGAGCAAAGCAATGTTGCATAAAACCCATCTGATAATTTTCACATGCTCATCCTTTTTTCTACATAATCTTACTGAACCAGTATGGGTGCACCTACACGAATTTTCGCATGCACCAATGAATCCTTCATAACAATAATAATAACAACACACACACACACTTAAATACGCGTGGTTGTAAAATCTCGCACGTAAAGCATTATTATGATTATGAATGCCTACAACCAACTGAGCTAGAAAGAATGGTGGAAAACATTTTCATTGTTATGTTGACATTGATTTCAAAATAAAAGCAGCCTCTAAAACGTCTGAAAGTTCAGTTAGTAAACCAGTTTTCTTATAGGCTCTCTCTCACTTACTTGGTATGCAATTTAATTGACACTTGGGTACAGAAAAAATGAAAATCTCTACCATATAATAATATTGAATATATGCAATGCAGTAACGTTTGAAGTAGTATTCACAGCAGTGCATATTATTATGATTGTTGTTTCTTACGAATGAATGCTAGGCAGTACTACTATTTTGTAAAATACTACGACACACACACACTTATACCTCCTATTATATTAAATGTGTGTGCTCGCTTGCATTATAATAATAATCATAACCTGCACCTTAAGCACTAATCCTATTGCCACTCCTGTTGCATAACTTCCTTTAACTTTTAATTCAGCGCCATAGCATGTAAGAATGCAGCACTTTTTTCTCATGTTTTGAATGAATGACAAAACTCTACTGAAGCAATTACTGCTTCAAATGTTGATGAAAACCAGAAAACCAAACTGTCCGCATAAATGGCTTGTCGACCAAATAAAAATTAAGCCAAAATTAGTATATGTCTACAAAACAAATTGGTCGTATATTTAAAAAAAACTTAAATTTCAAACAAGTTCGTTATTGCGCAACTCAACTACAAATACTTCTCGTTATATATCCTTATACATCTGTAGGATGGGATAAGCTCAAAAAATTAATTTTGAAGATCACTACACAGAAAAGTCAAGCTTTGTCATTTATATGCTAATACATTCAACGTTAAACAACGTAGTAATCCTATTTAATGATTAAGATAACAACACACAGGTTTAACAACGACTAAATCTGGTCTGCACGAAGATACACGCTCTTATCTTCCATTTTAAACTGTGCAATACCCCGATCTGTTCTGTTTATTGCTTAGTCAGCACCTTAAACAGGAAGGCGTTGTTTATTGGTAGTAGGTGTGAAGTGAATGAAAAGCAATGATTTAATTTCACAAATAACATCATTACTACTATTGCGGTACGGCAACCTTCACAGAAAGTAAAAACCTTTGGGTACTTTTATTTGGAGATAACAATCGAAAATTTCTTTGCACTGATGACGGTATATTATTCGTTATTTATATCAATATTTTAAAAAATTGTAACTACACGGTTCATCTTCCAGACAATTATTAATACCTATACTCTTGAAATAACTTTTCACACAAACATTCTAATTTACACAAGCACTGATGATGAATGCAGATAAAGAAACGTTTAAATAATGATTCATCTCTAGAAATTCATTTGAAACACACAACTTAGTCTGCACTACCAAAACCACTATTTGTTGATGCACATACACACAATAGTATAATAGACAAAAATGAAAATTGTCACGTCATACCTGAAAGCCCATGTAGGTGAGGCTCTCGTTTTACTACCAAAACACTGCACAAACCAAATTTCCTTATGTGCATCTGCTCTTTACTGTTATTTTTTCATCTATTCAAAAAACTAGAGAGATGTGCACTTTCCCTAGTTTACTTTTGAAACTTTGAGCTATATCAACAGCAAATCTTAACGAGGTACATAGAACCACTAGGGGGAGACAAAAATATAACTGAACATGTACTTCTGTAGCTCGCTGATGTGATGCGATGATAATCAGTGTATCAAAATGTATGTATATAAGTAGTTACCGTGTATAAATAATCGCAGCCAACATGTAAGAAGTACAGGGACATTTTTTATATTTTTTGATTATTTTACTTACTTCCACTTTAAAGATGTTCCAGTTTCGCTATTAAAAGTAGTAGTTGTGTCCTTCCCGTTCAACTGAATAATATTTTCACCAAAACACCACGTAGTCCAGATAACTAAAAATAAATCCACGTAAAATGGCTAAAAATTAATTTAAAAAGGTCTCAACGTGGAATTGTGTGCAAAAGAAAAATATTGAAGCTCGGGTGGGCAAGGATGTTGATGGTATGAT